>CAUYQG010011699.1:0-21010 GCA_963574415.1 Tarsius wallacei
GCCTGTAGTTCCAGCTACTTGGAAGGCTGAGGCGGAAGGATTGCCGTAGCCCAGCAGGTCGAGGCTGCGGTGGCCGGGAGCGGCCACTGCACTCCAGTCTGGGCGACAGAGTGAGACTCCAACTCAAAAAAAAAAAAAAAAGATAATTCATTCAAGAATTCTATGGAAAGGCCTTCATCAGTATGCTCTATACTGCCTACCTTACATCCATCAGCTAGTTTCTGGTCCATTCTCTATTTCCAGGAGTAATATTTTCTCAAGTTTTCTTCACTCTTATTTAGCTTTATTCCTTTGTCCATACCTAAACAGAACTGCATCAATGCTAACATGACCCAAATGATAGTCCTCTGTCTTTAAAGTCAAACGGTTTCCTAATTCAACAGAAAATCAAGTTACTGAGCTTCACTTCCTCTTTGATGGAACATGGATCCATATGGAACAAACACTTTTACATTTTTTCCATTAATATAGAAAAAAGAGAAATTTCTCATATAGTATTTATGTTCAAAAACTGAGAGTCTTCTTGAAACCAAAAAGAAATACACAAAACAAACAAAAACCACCAAACTGATTACACAGAAGAACAGTTATTCAATTCAATGAGACTAAACGGCAAAAATAATAAAAGCTTTAGACTCTGGCAGAATGAGGATTATGTAGACATCATACAACTTCATAAAAAAGAACATGTCACTAAAATATCAAAAACCTGCAAATGTTAGAAAGTGGCTATATCAAATGTTCTCATACCAATTAAGCTCTGGAGCAGTTACTATTCTCTTCAGAGGTCACAATATTCAGTATGTGCCCATCATCAAAATGTCTGCTCTTGCTAGGACATAATCAGCATCAAGACCAAAATGTTCCTTTTCTTAATTGCAAGTTGAAAATTAATTATTCTCTTCACAGAGTAGAAATATTTCACAAAAATCTTATTTAGAGCTATAGTCATCAATATGCTTTAACCCAAAAGCTATGAGTCCTGTGGTGTCAACAAATGTTTATTTAACTTATGGAAGATGGTTATTTAGGACACTTAAACCCATGAAAGTGTGTTAAAGTCAACACCTGTCCTAATGCAGTTTGCCAGGTTTTGATCTGCTAACAGCCTATAATGACTACTGTACCCATTAAGAACATAAATCTTTCCACCAATGACATAAGAGTAAATTGAAGCAAAAATATACTAATTGAGTAATCGTTAACTAACATGATCCAGTACATTGCTGTTAGTTATGACGTATATACTGTGTGTCTGCTTGTGCTTTGTTCACTTAAGATATTTTCTATACAAAGCATTTTATTTCAGATTTAAGTCAACCTTAACATGTTTCTGGGCTATATCTTCTTTCCACCAGTGAATGCTAATGAACTATAAATAAAATTTAATATTATAATAAGCAAAACATATTTAGACAGGTAAATATGCTGATAACATTTCATAATGCACTCAAAGTCTAATTAATGTTATTTTAATTTTCCACATTTTTGAATTATACACATTTATTGTGCCTTCCATTAGTGTAGGTTACCTGAGAATTAACCAGGTAACAATAAAACCCTACCTAGGTAATCTGGAGATGAGACAATAAAAATGTAGAATATTCTTAGGAGCACTACTTTCCTCTTGATTAAGTAGCCTTGCACATAGTAGGTACTTAGCAAATATTTGTTAAAATAAAGAGACAAATGAATTAGAAAACATATTAAATATATGTTATGTGTTCAAACTGAATATTCTAATCTAATTGGCTTATAAAGTGAGACCTAAAACTTGTATACTATGCATAAAATGTACTATGCAGTAATTTTTTTCTATGAATGAACTCCCTTTTTTTATTCCTCAGATAGAAACCTAGAGGGTACTCATAACATTTTCTACAAAATAAATTTAGAAGTTTAGTGGCTTACAATTTATTTCCAAAGCGGCAAGCTTAACATTAAACATTTAACATTTACATTATTTGTAAATATTTTTACAAATAATCTTGTTTTCCAAAATTATTTATGTTTAAATATGATACATTTAAGGGTCAATGTACTCCGAACAAATAAAAACAAATCACTCTTTTTCATCTCTGTTTTAATTTTTGGCATAGTATTGTTTAGGACCACATGCAAAGCAAATGAGGATCTAAGCTTGAGGACCTGACCAATTTAAAACTCTAACAAAAATGAAAGCAAGCTTCTTAACATTTAAAAGAGTGTTTGAAAATCCAAAGTTGCACATTTTATTACAAAAACTAATTTTGTGAGTCTTAAGGATTCATACTCATAGCAAATATACATCAGAGAAAAGATACTAAGGTTAATTAACTACAGTAATTATTAAGTGGAAATACTTGTTTTATTTCAGTCTTCTCTGAATGTGTACTTTATTTATAACATGAGTATACTCTCTGTATTCATAAAACTTAAATATCTTGTTTAATATCTTAATAACTGACTATTTTTAGTTGGACTTCTGGTATAATTCTAAAGACTGAAAAGAGTCTAGTTTTTACTGATATAACACATGAAGCAGATATAGGAAAGAAAATTTAAGGATTATTCAACAATAGATATAGCAAAGTTTTGTAATCATAATGATTTCATAATTTAGTAAATATAATACGAAGGATAATATTTTTATACACCCTAAGCTAAAGATAGCAGTATAGTAAACTATAAGGTTCATGAGAGAAGAAACTGTTTTGTTCACTCGGTTCACAGCACCTAGAACATTGCCTGTCACCACATAGAATATACTTAATAAGTGCTGGACACACACACACACACACACACACACACACACACACATACACACACACACACAGAGGCTATCATAACAAATCTAATCATGAGAGATCAAAATGATTGTGAAGAGACTTTCTAAGTTTTATTTATTTAAACCCCAATAGTTAAATGTATAAAAAAGAATGTTCTAAATGTCTACAGCTTTAAGACAATACAGTAAAAAATATACTCACTTGGACCTAACCATGTCCTCAAAAGAACTGTACCAAGTAAAGTCAACTGGAGTTTTTGTAATTAAACATCCTTACATTGAGCTCAAGAAGGGAAACGTATTATAAAGCATCAAACTCTATCATTGGTAGTGTTGCATACAGCAAATCATCAGTGTCTGTATGTGTATTATCCTTTCAAAATGATCAAGACTTTAAATATATATATAACAACACTTTATAGATGGCCATATTAAAGTTTTCATATAGGTTATGTGAATTTAGTATGCTTTAATGTGGCATTAAACTCAAGATTCTTAACATAGGTACTGTGTAAACTGCACCTATGTACCCTACCACCAAAAGCCCTTTAAGAGATGGTAAAATCTTACATAGTAATTATCTATGTTTTTTAAATGTTTTTACTTCAGTACAGCAGGATATTTTACAATGGATGAATAACGTAGATGATGCATTAACAATGTAATAATAAATATAAATTTATCCAAATATTGTCTGTGATGATAGTACTATACTTTTGAGACAAATGTGAGAGGCAGACTTCTTTCAAAATAACAAAAAGCTCAGAATCTAACATATTGCTGTAAGCTATAATGGTCATAACTGTTAATCCAATACACCTTTTATACAAACCCTTAAACACATGAGTGGAAAAATAGCACAGATGTTCATCTCTAATGCAATTTCCATTCAATTTCCTAAGTGCGGTCCCTGTGTGCAAACTAGCTTAACGTTATGTTTAGCTTGCAAATTCTTTTAATAAATAATGAATGCAATAAAACTAGGAGATCAATGGCAAACTGAGAAATCATGAAAAAAAAGCGCCTTTTGTGTTCAGGCTGTTGCCCATTTCAAACTTTAATCCAGAGACAGATCAATATTACTTTTTTTCTTTTTAACCCATCACATATATAGCAGACAGACTAAATGTAACTTAAATGCTGTTACCAGCTAGCAGTTGCCAGCAAACTGATAAAATCATTGGACACAATTGCAATTGAATGTTTTAGATTTTAACATACACACTACATTATAGACTCTTAAGCAGCCAACTTGTTTAAATATGAAAAGTTTGCAAAGCAGTAAAAATACTGTGGCTCATTATTTTTTAAAACTTTCCTGTACTATATATGTTTTCAAGTAGTATACTTACAACATTTTACCACAATTAAACTAAGTAATTGTAATGGGTCAAAATAGTACACAGATAAAAGTAGTTTCAACCCCAGGGGTCCTAGATGAAAGGAAATTTTACTCTTCAAAATTAATTACACCTGAAGTAACTAAGTTATTCCTTTAAATGGGTGATAGGGGACACTTCAGGCAAATTTGAGTTTCAATTGCATTGAGTCTTATGATTATTCAGGAAAAATATTAAATCATTATTAACCTGTATTTGTGTTTTCATTCACAGGCTCTAGAAAGAATGAAAAAAAAAAAAAACTTATTCTTACCAATTCATTTTGGATAAACATGAATTTACTGTTTGAAAGCAGGATCACAAGTCAACTGTCACAATGATTAGAGCGGATATCAAGTAGTATAAATCTAAATCACTAAGGATCATTTATGCTCTTAGGCTTGTTTTATTTCTCAATTCTTGTTATTTCATAATATTAGAACATCTCCCTTGGGTTTTTACTAAAAGGAAATATCAAGAAGTCATACTACTTTAAAGAGATACATCATTTCAAATATTTTTCCCATTTCATATATTTGATTTTGATACTTTTACATGTGTATTTGTGAAATAATTACAAATGGTTTTATACTGAGGTTAAAATGTCAGGACACGTGTCTCTTGAATAACAGCATACTTTATGTAACTATTGCCTACCTTTTCCAAAAAAAAGGAAGCAGCATTTAATGCAAAGAATTCTGATAACAGGAATGAATTTGTGTACATAAAATTATACTCATTCAACAAATGTGAATTAAGTGCCTAATATATACACAATATTAGACTTAATGCAGTTTTACAATGAATATCACTGGAGTTAAAAACAACTCCTCATAAATTATTACTATAAACCCAAGGTTCTGCTTTATGTAATAAAGTCAGTTACCTTTTAAGAATATATCAGGATAGGTACTGATAAAGATATCAACTTGCTCTTAAAATATATTATATTCAATTTTTGCATAAAACAATTTGTATTACGTATTAAATTCACAGTCTTGGTATAATATTTCACCAATTATAATATATAAATTTAGCACTGAAGAAGGATGTGGTGAGATATCAACATGAAAACATTCACACATTTTAAACAAAATTTGGAAAAAAGTTACCTGTTGTCCGTAACTTTATTGAAGTTCATTATAAACTTCTCTTTAAACTCTGTCATAGATTGTAGCATGTATCCTAAACTTGCAAGATTAGCCTAACACTGGAGATAAAATTTTTCTCTGAAGAATTTGAGAACTAAACAATATCATTTAACAGTGTTTTCTGTTTTCTTTTTCTAATAAAGGTAACAATAAAATTATGATTAAAGAATACTGTAAAGAATTATAAAGAGAATCTACTTCTAAAAAGTGTTTTTAAATGTATATTCTTCAGAATGTTGAACAAGAGAAAAATTGAACCTCCTTTTTAAAATGTGCATTTTTGAATATCAGACATTAACTAAAAAGTTGTATCACCTACAACAGTAAATTTCAAAATATTTCACATTAACTGAAAGCATTGTTTCTCTCCCAAAACCAAGGAAATAAAGCTATGGGTTAACTCAAATGAGGTATAGTCGTTGATATTTAATGCAGATAGGTAATAAATTTCACTGGAGTTAGATCAAAGTTCCTTTTGGTGCGCAAATGCTTTTCTGTAGTCTAAGAAATTAAACTATAAAAGCAGCATTTATTGTTATTGAATGATTCACAAATAATTACCCAGAATATAAATAACTACAATATACTAAAATGAAATACACTTCTCTAGTATTTCCAGCATTTCAAAGTGAGGAAATGATGAATACACAATGGACAGGCTGTCAGCTTCCTACTAAAAAAAAAAAAAATTAATCCTGAAGGAGTTCTAAATCCCTTGGTAAGAGTATATCGCAGCTGCATTATACTCTTAAGCCAACAAAAAGCTTATTAGTACGGATTTTAAAACTAACACCTTCTGTAATCAATGTGTATACAATATTATTCTACTTATAGTGACACTTTCAATGTGTCCCAATCATATATTACTAATTCTAAATTTTCCTCCTCTTATTAAACATCAGTGTGGAGGAACTATTAAGCAGCTACACTATATTTAGGATTTAATGTATTGATTTCCACCATTTTGGAATAGCTAACAATACAGCATGAATATTAAGAATCTCTCCCATGAAAAGTTTATGATTGGTTTTATATTTTTCTCTGATTCCTACATAAAATAAATGTAGCTGTTCTAGCAGAAAATGGAAAAAGGGATGCCGCCACTTTAAAAGCTTCAATCTCTTTGACGTTGCTGGCAGTGTATGGGAACATTAATGCATCTGTCATGATAACAAGCTAAGAATAACATCTAGACATCAAACCGAGCAGAGAATCCATCTGAAGTGATTCATTCAGATCTGTCTCATTGATTTATTAAACACAGGGCAACATCTGCAGCCTCACAGAGCCGCTTGGTGAAATTAATGCAAAATCAATTCAAATGGAAAAAAGTGTAAAAGAGATAAATCAAAACACAATTTGCATGTAGTTCCACAATCAGGCTTATTGGGTACAAATGCTCAATTTCCCTTCCAAAGCAAATGTATTTAAATGTTGTTTTATCTTTTTAGAATTGTGTGATCTGAAGTGACAGTGAAGAGTTTTGCAGGTTGAGATGGTGAAAGGGAAGAACAGTGGGAAAAAATGTTACCAAAGACCTTTTGAATATGCAACAAGAATATCATTAATACCTAATTGTTTTGCTTTTGGGAAAGGGTTTAATGTCTTTTCTCCAAAAACATCATATTTTCTGTTTTGGATCAATTAGGGTGGCTTTAATACATATTTGAAATGTATAGAGTGGATAAATGCAAAGCTTTTGTGTCTTTAAATGCACAACATAAAGTGCCACTGGAGATCTAGATTGCCAACCGAAATATAATATATTTTGATCAGGGCTTTTCACAATTACATTTGCCTGCTAGAAGCATTTATAAATCAGCTAGCAATTTCATTAAGACAAAATAAGGTTACTTAAAGAAAGAGTCAAATAATTCAGACTTGATATCTTCCACAGGTATTAGGGATTTCCTGTGTGAAACCAAATAAAACAACATCTGAAGACCATCCTGTCCTAATTATTTATTGACATTCATGTGCTATACATTGAGGATAATATGATACATAAAAATCCAAAGGTGTACTCTATCATGTCATGGATCATTTGTTTCATGTAGTATTCATCACCTAATAAATGAGTGTTTGAGGCAAATATGAATACCAGCTAAAGTATTTGGATAAATACAAAAATTGTTGGTTATGCAGAAGTGTACATTTAAAATAAATGTACATGTAGAAGTTCTGTGCCTATGAGTAGATTGCTTTAATTATCATCTTGACACCGTTCTTCTCATAAAAGAGCATTGTTGAGTATGTGGCTGCTTTTAAAAGGCAATATGACTATCTCTTATAATCCTGTGGAATGAAATGTCTGCATTTACTACTCAGATTCACTTCTAAAACCTTTTTGTCATTTCTAAAAATGTAAGTCATACAAAATATTATCCCAGGAAAGTGACTCAAGTTCTTCAAAATGCTGATTATGCTTGACTTCACTGTAAATGCAAAACAGTTTTTCACAGTAAATTTTGTTACTCTATATGGATCATGAACTATGAAGTATTCATCAAGTGTGACTATAAAGTCTAACTCATTGAGTACTTACAATAATCATATTTCCAGTATTTGAAAGTAGTTTTAAAATGTCCTAAAAGTCATTATAATTCACATAGTCATTCTAATATCAAAGCACTTTTATGTTCTGTTTACATACTGTCAAAATAATAACATACTAATTGAATCATTTCATATTTTAATTTAAAAAACAAATTTTATATATTTGAAAATATATTGAATTATGTCTCCAAATACATTACTAAGATGTTTTCTTAGCCATACACTTTTGTTTCTTCAAGCATCCATTTAACTATATTTAAATGACTGAATAAATATAGTGAGTTGGTCCTCAAAATTAATGCTGATTATAAAATCTGACAGTGTTACTTTTATATAGACAGATAGATAAAAAGAAATAACATGCACTAGTTGATTTTCTTAGTGAAACTGATTTTCAATTTAATATTTCAATGCTACATTAAAGTTTGAAGAATTTAGTATGAAAAATCCATTGCATAAGAGTGAGAAATTTAGACATTTGCTTTCTGAATCTGCCTGCTCTCTCTGGTATTAAAAACTTTATGTTCTCTTTTACAAGAAATTAAACAAAAAATCACATTGCTTTATATGAAAAAATAAAAATCTAAAATAAGGCAATTTATCCCATTTGGCTTTGGGTGTTTTATCATCATTTTCTTAATAAAACACAAAATAATATCCTTATAATTAATTACTGAAGTTACAGGGTATAAACTGAAGCAATGAAACTGAAGCAATGAAAATTGCTGTCTAACAGACAATGACTTATCTGATAGAACAATGAATGATCAAGAGTTTTGTCTTATTATTCTCTAGTAGTTAAAGCAGATATTATTTCCCAACTTGTTTTCTGGTAAGACAACTTTGAATATTTTGGTAATTTGCTAACAACAAAATAGTTAATACAAGGCACTGGTTTGTTCTCATTGTGACTTTCAGTATTATCAAATAAACGATCATTTATATATGTTATTCATTCATTTTTCCTCAGGACACATTAACAAAAATGTGTACTAAACTGAATCAAAATGCCACTTAGTGACAATACCTAAGGTCTTTGAAAATGACCAGTGTGAAAACGTTGCATTTTGTGTGTTCCGGGATAATGTAGGAAGCATTCCAAATGCTCTAAGTCAGGACTTGTACTTTTCCTCACATATTTGACAGAGAGGGGGAAAAATGCTTATTATACAGAAAAAGAAAATTGCTGATGACACCATTACAAATAGGCCTTCCATTCAACATTATATTATGAAAATTTATCCACTGGGATATAAAGATGAATCTCTTCTTTGACATAAGAATAGTATGGAAGAGTTTCCACTCACTGAACATGTACTTTTTTCCCTGCACTTCCTTCCCACTCTTAGCTATAAGTACAAAGAAGTCATGAGTCCTGAAGGACAATCCTCTTTAGCCAGGTCTTCACTGGTACATCACTCAATTTCTTGGGGCATCTCTACAAGCTCCTCTGCTCTGTCTTTTACTACCTCTCATGGCATCATTCTGTTCTTTTCCTACATTTCTTCTCTCCTACTGGCCTCACGTCTCATTTACCTTATTGTGTCTCTCTTGGACCTCCTTTCTATTTACTTCCCTTATCTTTCTTTTTACTGAATAGAAAAGTCAGAAATAATGTTGATCTATACACTAATTTCACAAATGTATTTAAAATTTGGATTACTGGAATAATTAAGAGTATACATTTCTATAGATAATGTTATCTAAAGTTTTAAAGCATTTATTTAAAAAGTATTATCATATTTTATATTTTTAACAACATGATCATGGGGGCATTTTGTATCTGTAAAATTTGGTAATGTCACTTTACCATTAATTAGATTTTTTTCCCAGAAATTGTACTTTTTTCCTACCTAAAACTTGCAATGGAGGCATGTTTCTCATCTTCACTCATATATTGCATTCATAGAATATATTGTTTTCAATTATAAATTGCAATACTTATATCAGAATTATAGAAAATGCATGTAATATATAAAATATTCATAAAGAAAATAAAATGCAATTGAAGTCATATGTATATCACAAATACATTTCTTCCTACATATTTAATATTTCACTACTTTTATACACTCATACACAAAATAATTCTAACCCCCCCCCCGAAAAAGTTAGCACTGCAGTGATAAGGAGTAAGTAAAATTTAATTAGATAAAAACAATAACCTAAAAACACATGGTAAAACAGGGTCCAAAAATAGTAGATCACCTGCCTCTGGGTACAGAATAATTTATCATTTTCTCATTGTAAGTAGATCTAATAAAAATTAAAGTTTCTATTTATAGAGAAAAGCATCAAATCACATTAAAATACAAATCTATTTTGAAAATTAAAGTCATAGATTTTGTTCAACAATGTATAAATTAATTATTATGGAAGGAATAATTTCCTAAGTGTAATAATTGTTCCATTTTAAGAATGGACATTGTAAGAGAGCAGAGGAGAGGAAGAGAGAATAGGGAGTGGGAGAGCAGAGGGAGGGAGGGAGGGAGGGAGGGAATAAGAGAATAGGTTTTCTTGTCTGCAATTATTTAAATGTGAGTGTTTTTCTAAATGGCAACAACTGAATTAGATGGCCCTCATCTGAAGTCCTTTTTAAAACTTAGAGTTTGTATATTAGTAAAATGTTTTGAGGTCAAAATAAAATTTTCTTTCTACTCTTACAACCCATAATTGTTTGTTTTATTGAGGAAATCGGTATCCTTTGTGTTTTAAAGCCATCTATCTTTCCTAAGAAAAGCTGATCTAAATAAATCAGGTTTGTAAGCCCTAAATAGGAATCAGGTAGGAATTCTCACATGAACAGCTTTCTGTTTAATTGCTCAAACACTGTTCAAAGGGGGGAGGGGGAAGAGAAAAGATTCCCTTGTAAGCTCTGTAGCCTTATCTTAGTGTAGCAGTAAGCAACAGTTTGTCTATAAGTTGTCAATATATTTTAATTATACCTGGCAATTTGGATTTTACAACAGATGTGGCAACCGAGTTACAGTTTTAGTTTATAAAACCAGAGATTTTATGATTTAAAGTTCATTGTGAGAAAGTGTACCTCAGCTGAAGTTTTTGTGTATTTTGTTTTGTTTTGCAGATGATAAACATTAGTGCTGTTTTACAACAAAACCCTTTGCTCCATTTAACCTGGTGATGGTGATTTCTTGGTTTACATGCTAATCTCGTGCCAAAATGTGTACCTTCCTAGTTGAGTTATTAGGAGACTGGAATAAACACTAAGAAGACTAATTCACAGGTGTTTAAAAATTAAAATAATCTTGAAATATTGAATATAGTTTACCTTTCTTTTTTTTTTAACTCAGAAACATTGATCAGGATTTGCTTCTCACATGCAAATGGACACTATGCTCCAGTGCACTTCTAAACTGCGACAGGAAGGAGGTACACTTACAACCAGGGAAGCTGACTATCATCATTTAAAGAATTCTCTCTTTAGGGGAATGAAATCCTTCCAACTGTTTGGGGGAAAGAGCTGAGAGCAGCCTCTCTAGAAAACCTGCCAACTTCTACATCAACCCCCAACCCAGTCCCAGCCCCAGAGGTTCATGCCCCCTGCAGATAACCCAAAGGGGACTATCCCAGGAAAATGACATCTGTTGTGATCTTAAAAAGCAGGGGACGGGGAGGGCGGGGGGGACTCACTGACTTTCCTGTATCATGTGCTGGGAAGCTTCGCGCAGCAGGCATGAGCATATGTCTTCCCACGCACTTGCACATACACACACACCACCAGCAACATCACCAACACCACACACCTCATGCACTCTCACAACAAACACACGGGATGGGGAACGAATCACCCTCTGGGATGGATTCTAAACTTCCGACTCTCTGTATCCCAAAATGCTGTGTTCTGGGTTGCCAGCTAAGGAGCCCAGTGTACAGCTCAGCCAGCCTCCCTCCTCCCCCCCCCCCCCCACCCCCGAGAAATCCCTTAGTGTCCGTGTTCAGGAGAAAACCTATCCGACCCGTATGGCCACAAAAGAGCAAGAAAGAAAACCAAATAAAGAAATAAACAAATAACCACAAGCAGCCAAAAAGCCATGCAAGATGTGGGCGAAAAACTGGAAAGTTTCAGTACAGGACTGCAAACTAAAGTTTGTGCGGGACTTTTATACACCCAAGTCCTACCACTTAGCGCGGACTAGAAGGGATCGACTATTACTAAGTCCTTCTAGTCCTCTTTTCCCATCAACTTTCAGCGTGAAGAGTATAGGCAAGCTAGTTAAGACTCACTCTCCACAAAGTTGGATGAAGTCGATGAGACATGCAGAAGAGGGCAAAGGGGTAAGAGAAACTAGCGAGCCAAGAAACGAGCATCTCACCTGGCATTGGTGCAATCGGTGAACAAAGTTTCGAAATCTTTCCTGGTGATGAGTTTGCAGCGGTTCACCCCGGGCTGGATGGCCCCCAGCCCGCGGAGGATTCGGACCTGCTCGACAGTACATACTACGGGAGATATGTCCAGTCTCTTCAGCTTGGTGTACACCGTGTGCAACCCTCCCACCAGGTGCTTGAGAAAAAGATCAAATACTTGCGGCAGGCATATCAGCTCCTGGCCGTCCATTAGGAACGAAGCTACCTTCACCCCGTGCATGTCTACCATCCGGCACTCATTGGTATTGGTGTTGCCGCTGCTACCGCTGCCACTATCAACACCGCCACCTCCGGCATTGTTGCTGTGGTTATTGGCCACGAAACTGTTGATCACGTTGGGGGTAAGACGAGGTGGCTCTCCAGGAGTTGAGTACAAGGGTTCGGCCCGATATAAACCTCCCGGGACGACCGCGCCGCTGGAAGTCGCAGAGATCACCGGAGGTGCGGAGACAGCCATGGTCACTCTATCTCAATCGTAGGTCCTCGGGCTCTCCTCGCTTTCTGTCTCTTACTCCTCTAGGTCCCCTCGCACTCACTTCCTCACTCTCTCTCTCTTTCTGGCGCACTCACGCTGGCTCCGAACTGTTTTCAAGTCTTCAGCAACCGGGCTGAAGCGCAAGCTTATCCACCACCCAGCAAACAGTGAGCAGCCCGGACCCACGGAGGCCCGAGACCCCACCCCTACCACACCCCCTCCGGAGACTGGCAGCACCCCTCAGCCAATGGACCCCACCCCCTCGGCGTGCGAGCGCGCCGAATGGCTGCCGCCGGCGAGGGGGTGGAGATTCCCTGCAGCCTCGACTACCTGAGGCCATTCAGAACTCGCCGGTGAATAGAGATCTAGCTGGAGAAGGGGGGCCGGTGTGGTGCTTCTGTTTCTTGCCTCGCAATCTGAAGAGAGAATTGCCAATTGGCACGCAGAACTCTCAAAGTGGCATACACTACGAATGCATCCCTTCCGCGCTCCACGCGTGTCGGGGTGGGAACTCAAAGCTCGACTCCAGAACGTGCCTCCCCATCCCCCACCCGCCATCCCGCACCCGAGTTCAATCGTGGAAAATGAGGTGGCAGCTCCAATTCAGCTTGGACGTTGCTCCCAAATTCTGAGGAGGCTAATAGGTGGCTTCGCCCAGCTTCCACTAGAAAGACTCCAGTGAGTTCAGAAGTAAAGAGCTCAGCCCTTCTCCAGCCCACCCAGCGGGCATGCTGTAAATTCTCCCCTACCCAGCGCACAGAGGAATGAGATTCTGAGATCACACTCAGATCAGAGTTCCTGATTGCTTACCCACTCCCTACCCACTGACATTCAGGAAGCGTGGTGAACTTGTGAACACTTTGGGAAACAAGCAGAAAGACTTGGTTTGTTGGGTGCCAGATGGCCGCCTCATTTCATAGCACTTCCGCCATTCTCCTGGAACAGACTCGGCTTTTTGTGTCCCCATCCCTTAGTATCGGGATTGCCCAAGCCCTACTCCCTGCTAAAATTGATAGAAAAGTTTATTTATGACTCAAAACAGTCATTACAGAATTAGTAAAGAAGGACGTGGGTATGCACTCTTGAGCTTTGCATTTTCCTTCCTGTTCTGTAGGCCTTGAAGGTCCAGTGATTAGAACTTCATGTCCTAAAAAAGATTCCTGTTCCCCCACTTATCAAGTGCCCCAAACTCACTACAAAGCCCATAATGAACAAAATGACTAAACATTCCAAGAGAAAGACACAATTTTTTCCACAAGGCAAATGATGGTTAAATCACCTTAGCAAAGTTGTTTTATGACTCCTTGTCAAGGTTTTGATTCTCTGAAATCAACGTATTTCCTTTCCTGTGCTCCCCTCTTCAAGAGGATGGGAGTTATTTAGAAAGTGAAATCGAGACTTCATTTCTTTACAAAACGTTACCAACTACATAAGCTAAGGCAATTTCTCTGATATTCTTCTAGAACATACATAATTTTAGAAACGTATTGAATTTTATTCTGCTCTAGTTGTACTTAGCAAGATAAAAGGAGGAGTGAGTGGGTTCTTCTTGTTTCCTTGTTAACTCATAAATGTCCTAAGTTGAATTTCTCTGCCTCTTTCCATAACACAGTTTCTGCTTCTCTAAACATACTCAACCAAGTAGTAAGAACTTCCCTTTAAATCTCAATACTTTTTTCAGTTTTGAATTGTATGTGGTTGAACTGCTAAGAAGTTATGATGATAGTTATTTTTGGAATAGAATGACAAATGATTCTAATATAATAGCTTAGAATGTATTCAGCCATAAAACATTTTTAAAGGCATCAAATGTTTTTGCTACATGTGTACTGTTGTGAGAAGAAAATAAGAAGGGTCAAAAAAAAAATTGAGAACAGATAGTAGAGGCCAAAACAGCTTCAACCAAAAAGTAAAGGTTTTCAAAAAAGAATAGAACAGAACTGACAGAAATGTTTGTATTTGCCAATTTTTAAAAAAGAAATCCCAAATTGCGTTCAACAGGTGTTTTGACAGAAATGACTATTAAACTATGTGTTAAAATAACTTACCTCTGACAACTTGTTGTAATTGAAATTTTCAGGTGAATAAATTTGCCTGTAAAAGAAAGTTTTATTTTGAAGTGGCTCTAATTATATTAAGAATCCTAAAGCCAAGCTGTTCCCTGCATTTAGCTGCACCCACATTTTCAAGACCTTTTATTTACAGAGTGATTTGACGTTTTCAACAATAGGACATTACACAGATGTTTTGATGTTTAAAATTTAGAAATTCTGAAATATAAAAAAGGAAAGACAGAACATTCGTTCAGACTGTAATCATTAATTGCGATGTTGAAAAACAAACATATTTTGACAACTTTGGGAACAGCATGAATTAATTGTCATATATTTCATGTAAACTATCAGGTTTATAGTAATATTTTAATTACTACCAGAGATTAATGTTCAAATTCTAGTAGAAATACTGAAAACTTAAATTGGCCATTGATCACTGAAGTCCCATGGAAGTTTTCAACGCACAAAAGACCCTTGGTTTCATTACTTGAATTCCTTCCCATTGCAGTTTTCTAGAAAATAAACTTGGCAATTTTCTTAAGTGATGCTTGTAATTTAAAAGATTTAGTTATTTAGATCCAAGAGGGCAGGTGTTGTCTCCTTGGGTTTTTCTTGATTTTTTGATTACTATATTTCTATCCCTTCTATTTCTACTATTATCTTTGCTTTGAGATTGAGACAATTAAATTCCACGTAAAGAGTTTATTTTTATCTCTTTCTGACTTTAATGTCTTCCATAAGCCAAACATATTTTGACATAAGGCTGGATTTCTACAAGGCCAAAGGAAACCTTTCCCATCAACACCTTTAAGTTTGGAATTGCCTGAAGTAATATAAAATTATAAAGGCTGCAGTAAAGAGAGTACCCTTGGGAGATGACTCTACATGGAGAGAGGCACTGCATTGAAACTAAGAAAATACTCGAGGTTTGTGAGTTAATACCAGATAGGACCCAACCACCACAGCAAATAAGAACAAAATTAACACAAATAGATACCTATCTCATCAGAATGAGAAGTTCAAGAAGCCATTAAATATAGTGGAATGATTTGGGTGCTAGATGAGGCTTCCCATACACTAAAATGCTGTAAACTTCCCAGACTTAAATAGCAATTTATATTTTCTCCTTCATACACAGTTTGGAGGGAAGGGTACTCATCTGTGACCTTAGGCAAAATATTCCACTTTGCTTGACATTGTCAGTGAACTGCAAGTACCATTTTAATTAAAAATTAAAAATATATATTGCAAGCTTATGCAGTACTGCAAAATATCCAGAACAATTTGAAGGGACTGGTTTTCAGAATGAGCATTCAAGCAAATCCCAAGGTAATAAATGGAATTATTTGAAACCCTCAGTCAACAGAGGTTACAACCTCTAATATGGTCTCTAATCAGAATCTCTCAGGAGACCTCTAAGGTTCCCTTTTAAGCAAACAATAAAAGAAAATTGGGCAAGGCAGTAAATATGAAGTGAAAGCATTCAAATAACTGAGAATTTAACTGGCTAAAGCTTATAGGTACGCATACCCCACTCGGACACTGTGTATAAAATGATCTATAACAATTTTTTCCTTCATTTACAATGCTAAATTGAAGATGAGTTTCAAGCGAGGCAAAAGTAGAGAAAGGGAACCACTGAAGTATAAGAAGAATTGATCAAAACTCAGGGAGTAACAGTTAAAATCAGATGCCTCAAAGGAAGACAGACACTTCTAACGGAAATATAAAAAATAAATTTTATAGTACCTCGTATAGTATAAGCACTTACCAACTCTTAACATATAATACTTCAAACAGCACTATCTTAGGGAAGAAGGAGATAAGTCTTCTTAAATTCCATCTATGTATCTCAATGTATTGTTTCCTTTGAAATCTTAAACTTTTAACTGTTCATATTTAAGCTGCTCTAGCTTCTACTGGATTCCCACTGATACTTAGTATCCTTTTATTCATTTTGTTGACTCCCTATTGAATTCCCAGCAGCAACTCCAAACCTTTTTCTGCTCTTTGCAAGCTACCCTCCCCCTCACTCTCATAAACTACTACCTCCCGCTTTTCTATGATTTTATTACAAATTTATTCAACAGGAGTTCCCCCAACCTCCCTTCTGTCCTCCACTTTGGTGTTCCGTGGTCAACTAAAATTCAACATGCCCCAAATGGAGTTAATTATCTTACCCCCTTTGGTCTTTGTTTTTCATTTCTGATAGTTCTTAAAGCTTTCTCCATGTAGCTAGTCATCTGAAGTAGAAACTGGGGAAATCCCTTTGATTTATTTGTATCCCTTGTACTTATATTCAATTAGTCACTAAGTTTTGTGAATTCTCTCTCAGCAATATCTCCCCCGTTCATTCTTTTTCATTCTCAATCTACCACCTTAGTTTTGTCCATTATCTGTTTTTTGTACCATTACAATAATTACCTCCTAATCTCCCTACTTTCATATACTTCTTCCAATCTTGCTAGTATGCCAGATTATTTCGTCTAAAGTTTCACTCCACTCTTTAGAGATACTCATTACTGCCTCTCTGATTACCAGATAAATTCTATACTCTTCAGACAAATTTAACTTCTTTGGTTTACCTTTCTATCCTTTCCTCCAATATTATCTGACATACTGCGTGTGAACTAATAAATAGGTATTAATTTCTATCATTTTTAAACCTCTTATACCTTCCTACCCTAGTGCTGATGCTCCAACCACACAAATCCTAACCTTGCTTTAGAAATGAAGTCCAGTTTACCTCCACAAAGACCTTCCTCATTTCCTTACTTTCAGCCAGAAATGGGCTCTCCTTCTCTTCTGAATTCTCATAGCACTTTGGACCTCTCTTAAGGTAGTTAAAAACATACTTCCTTGTATTGCAGTTGTTTGCATCTTACAGTCCTAGGTCCTCTCCTAGAATAATTTTTAGTCAGGTAAGAAATGATCATGAATATTTTAATCAATATGATATTTCAAGTGCCGGCCACTGTGCCTGGTTCATAGTATATGCCCACACATGTTTATTAAATGAATGAATACGTGAACATGATCTTAAAGTTGTTAGCCTATATAGATGTTTCTTATTACTTATTCTGAAACAAAGCCTAAGAGGATGGTGTGCATACAAAATTTATTTTTTGTTAAAAAAATTGTACTCGTTGCTAGTTTCTGGATCTTTTTAGCGATGGTTGACTTCTAAAATTACTTAAGAATTATTTTAATTTTTATTTATCTAAGCATTAGTTCCCTCACAAATTATTCTTTTAAGTCTGATATATTTATATTTATGTTTGCTTCCACGAACCCTGAGGATTTGTTATACAACCATAATGAATATATTACAAAATTATAAGAAAATATATTTAAATCTCTGTGTTAAACTGCATTAAGTTTTTTATTCTACGTTTTGTTTTATGTAAGGGTATCAACTGAGGACGATAGCTATTCAAATCATTGCTGGGAGATGTTATAGATGCACAGAGCTAATGTATCAATTTATTATTATTTTATTTGCAAAATAACCAGCTCTAATTTGTAGGGAAAAAAAGGAAGATGATATCTCTCCACATATGCGTAGGAGGGGAATAGGTACTTTCCTCTGATTGGGAAAATATACTCCCAGCAGCATCAGAATACTAGGCAATGATTTCCTTTTGTTGCTTTTGTTTTTCTTCTGCAAAAGATGGGTAAAGGAAGCAAAAATTGTAAAGGTTGTATTACTGAAAACACAGCTAAAGCCTTCCCTCAGTTTTGCTGGAAAAATTCAAACAGAAGAAACCATTTTTTAGGCACTTTAACACCAAGCCAGTCTAAAAGTTTACAATCAACACCCAGTAATGTGTATACAAACCACTTGAGGATTGGATCAGTTGTGTACAATTTTAAATATGTATTTTAAATTACTGTATAACTATTTATACAATTAAAATTTATTGAATACTTACTTTATGCAAGCATTGTGCAGAGAATTTCTATACACCCTCTTATGATTTTCATGACAGCTCTGGTAGTAGATTCCATTATTATCTCCATTTCTCAGAGGAAGAAATTAAGGATTAAAATGGTTAATTTATTCAAGGTTATATAGATATAAAGTGGAAATAAAACTCAGATATGACTCTAGAAACCAAAATCTTAACCATAACACTATACTTAGACTTTAATTTAAAAAAAAAATACTGCTCTACACTACATTTCTAAAGTAATTTTTTAAAGTTTAGATGTTTTAAATATAAAGTTGTATCCTTAATTTAAAAAGAGGGAAAATATTTTAATAAATAGGGGGAGGATGGTAGCATTAGAGAAAAAAAAAATACTCTATCTGAATCTTAGGCGAAGCCTTTTTTTTTTTTTTTTTTTTGAGTTGGAGTCTTACTCTGTTGCCCAGGCTGGAGTGTAGTGGCACGTTCACAGCCACCACAGCCTCGACCTGCTGTGCTCAGGGGAGCTTTCTGCCTCCGCCTTCCAAGTAGCTGGAACTACAGGCACCCACTACCATACCTAGATAAATTTTTGATTTATTGTAGAGAAAAGGTCTCGTCAAGTTGCCCAGACTGGTCTCGAACTCTTGGGCTCAGGCAATCCTCTTGCCTCGGCCTCCCAAAAGGCAGGGATTACAGGCTTGAGCCATGGTGCCTGGCCAAGGCAAAGCTTTTATCTTGAATTTTAAGCCATGGAATTGATTCATTTTCCATATGGTGGCGCAAACCATAAATTGCAAGTTTGAGCTGTTTGGAAATGTTAATAAAACAACTTTCAAGTTTTACATTTGCAGTTTCTAAGTTCTGAGATGAGAGAACAAGGCACAAAAATATATATACACATTCCAAATTATTGAGAAACTTTTGACCTGTCTAAAACCTGCCTTACATTCAACCAATGAAGAGGAGTACATTACAAAAATGAATATAAACCTAAGACAGCCTATTGCAGTATAAGCAATACTTTTATCTTTTGTTTCTTTACAGTTCACTGCTTTATTTATTAATTGCGGCCCGATTAGGACTCATACAGTGTTGTAATCTCTTCATGACCATAAGATCCCTTCAGGCCAAATTTTAGTTATCCATTTCTGTGAAAGCAGTCTGGCAGAATTGTTGAAGGAGTGGAATCTGCAACCATATCACCTGTGTCCAAAGTCTGGCTTTCCAATTTACTAGCCGTGTAATCTTGGGCAAAATACGTAACCTCTCCATGACTCAGTTTTCTACTTGTAAACTTGGAAGAATAATAATAATAGTAACTTCCTCATAAGATTCTGTGAGATTGCAAGAGTTAATGTACACAACATAGTATCTGTAAATTGCTTAGAATAGTACCTGTCACAGGGTATCTGTCACAGGGTAAGTGCTACTTCTGTTAACTATTATCATTTACTTTTGAAAATATAGAAAAATTTTAACTCTCCCAGTTGGAAGTAGAAAGGTGTAGGAATGGGGATGCTGACAAGTGTTAATAAAAAAGGGAAATGAGTAGGAGAGAAAGCCAGAGTATATATTTATGCAGTGCAGGCTTGGAGTAATACAAGCAGAAGGAAAGTAGCCCAGGCCTTAGAATTATGTTCAGGAGGCAGGGCACAGTGGCTCAAGCCTGTAATCCCCGTACTTTGGTACACCGAGGCAAGAGTATTGCCTAAGCACGCAGGTTCGAGACCAGCCTGGGCAACTTGGTGAGAACTTGTCTCAACAGTAAATCAAAGAATTAGCCAGGCGTGCTAGTGGGCGCCTGTAATTCTGACTACTTGGAAGACTGAGGCACTATTGTGAATAGTGCAGCTATAAACACGTGTGTGCAGGTGTCTTTTTTGTAGAAGGATTTGTGTTCCTCCAGCTATATTCCCAAGAAAGGTATTGCTGGATCATATGGAAGGTCAATTTTTAGTTCTTTTAGTAATCACCACACTACCCATTTGAGATTGAACAAGCCCACAGTCCCACCAAAAGTTGTGTTCCCTTTTCTCCACACCCTCGCCAGCATCTATTGTTTTTTGATTTATTGATGAGGGTCATCCTTACTGGAGTTAGGTAGTATCTCATTGTGGTTTTGATTTGCATTTATCTGATAATTAGTAGGAGGCTGAGCATTTTTCTTTATTAAACAAATGAGCATTTTTTTCTGGTATCTGTTAGCTCCTTATATATCTTCTTTTGAGAATTGTCTATTCATGTCCTTTGCCCAAATTTTGATAGGATTTTTTTTCTTTCAGCTCTTTGAGTTCTTGTAGATCCTGGTTGTTAGGCCTTTCTCAGATACAT
>CAUYQG010011700.1:0-38025 GCA_963574415.1 Tarsius wallacei
ATTACAGGCACGTGCTACCACACCTGGCTGATTTTTTTGATTTATTGTAGAGATGAGGTCTCGCCAAGTTGCCCAGGCGGGTCTCGAACCCGCGGGCTCAGGCAATCCACTCACCTCAGCCTCCCAAGGCGCGGGATTACAGGCTGAGCCACAGAGCCCGGCTTCTATGTACTTTTTCTCTGTCACTTGAGAGATGATAGAATAAGAAAAGGAAACAGAGGGGAGAGATGAAGAGCTTGGGCAAGGCTGTGTGTGACCTTCATTTAGTTACCTGGACTATGTTCTCATTTCTGAAGCTTTGTTAAATGTGCTGTACAAGAAGTTACACCAACTGGTTAAAAGAGTGTATCCCAAGGCAATGGGGTGGATACATCAGGACTTCTGATCCCTGCAGTCTTGATGACTTCTCTTTTTGTTCTTATTCCCACTGTCTGTTTGTTACACACATTTCTCTCCATTTCCACTACTCTTCAGTCAATGGTGGAAACAGTTAAGAATATCTACCCAGTTTGTTTCCTTTCATATATAAAGATATTAGGGATCATTCTCAGCATTTTTATCAATTAGACAGTATCAAACTTGAAGAACATAGGTAGGGTAGCAGCCTCATCATTGTTCATACCTTGGCTTGGCTGTGGAATTATCTGCTTTTTGAGATTTATGACATTGGGTTCTTCCCCTTTTCTTAACTGGGGCTAATGATTATTCAGTTGGTATGAGGGTTTTTTTTTTTTTGTTTAACTTGAAAAAGAGAATTTCTGGCAGGCAACTTTTTCTCCTTCTGTTTCCAATTTCCTTCTTTCTTTAATCAAATTAGTATATCTGGACACCAAAGAAACAGATTTTAAAAAACCAAAATAAAACAAGTTCTAATTTCTTTAAACTTACTATAAACATATGTTATTTTGAGTGTGATGAAGTCCTAATCCAGAAAAAAGTAAAAACTATAGGGAAAATAGACTGTAGGAAGTGAATGATATTGAGGTTCTTCTTGCCTACATGTGGGAGGAAGTGATGCCATTTACGTTTCCTAGAGTCTTGAAAGAGAAAGCCAGACTGGCACGCAGAAAGAGATAAAACAAAAGTACTAGACTATGCAATTTTGATGTGACATTGCTAACAAATGCAGGAGTCCCATTGGCATAGATACAGTATTATGAGCAACTAGCTCTGTGATTGCACAAAGTGAACTTTGCCATTCACATTTTGCTCTTAGCGTACTAAGCTGACTTTCATTCCTCACACTAAACTCCCACCAGCCCTTAAGCTGTCTCCTATGAAAGTAAAGCCTTCTCATGACTAACCCTGTAAGCAAAGTACCACTAAATTATCACTTCCCTCATCCTCTTCACTTTTAGTAACTTCAGGACACCCTCCTGCTCATTCATGCAACTATTGGCATCACACACTACTTGAGTGTGTTTTATTCTGACAGAGCTTCCAAAATACACAGATTGCTTCCTCTCCTCCCAAACTGGGCTGATCTTAAACAGTGTGCAAATCTATGCAAGAATGCCTGCCAGGTTCTAAATCTGTATTTTGCAACTGCAGGAGCAACATTAATCTCCAGCTCTGAACAGACTCAACAGCTCCAGGAAATCAACAAAATGGATGTGGGGTGACGTCCTCCCTCTTGTGGACAAGCTGGAGAACTAACTCTCCACATTTTCAACATAAAGCTGCCATTACCTATGGTCATATTGGTTTCTCATTCCCCAAAGATTAGAGCACACTAAAGAGATGACAAAAATTTTGATTGGCATTTCTCACTTTAAGAAAAGCAGGTATGTACTTTCTCGTACTTATTAATATTAAAAAGTGAAAAAATTTGAATATAGAAACATGGATCATAAATGTATAATTTTTAAGAGAATGTACATTTGACCAGAGAATTCACGAAATCATTTCTTACATAGCAATTTTTACTACTATATTTAGAAACGTGGCGGTTTCTTTCACCCATGCCAGCTCTGGCATGTTTTCCTTTCTTTTCTCTCTTCTTTCTCTAATAAACTTTGTTCGAAAACTTAAAAAACAAAAGAAATGTAACTTAACTTATAAAAATTAAAGGTAACAGTTCTTCATAAAATCTATCCACTACTTGCAATAATATTTGGTCATTCATCCCATGATTAGTATCTAACACGTGCCAGACACTGTGCTGAAATTTGGAGATGCACAAATAACATGGTCACTGCCCTTCACAAGCATATAGCAAGTGGGAGTTAAAGACAGGTACACTGTTGTTCTTGAAAAATAAACAAAGTATTTTGGGAATTCAGCTTAGGTATCTATACCTTTGCCTACAGTTATTAGGGATGGAGTGTGCAACTTGTGCTTCAATAATGGGAAAGAGTGAAACACAAAGAGAAAAATGGGAAGACCCTCCAGCTGGGAGAACAACGTATGTCCAGGCACAAAGTTAGCAAGCACACAGAATAGAATCATATATTAAGCACAGTGCTTGACACAGAATCTGGTTAATGGTAATTATGATGCAGGAAATTGACGATTCAGGAGCTTGGTGTAGCTAGAATAGGATAGAATTTCTCAATGACATTACTAACATTCTGAACCAGATAACTCTTTGTGGTAGAAGCTGATTGTGCACTGTAGGATGTTTGCCAGTATCCCTGGCCTCCACCCACAAGATGCCTGTAGCACTCCCTTTAGTCATGACAACCAAAAATGTTTCCTGTCTTTGCCAGATGTCCTTTAGGGGAAATAAGTCACCTCTAGTTGAGAAGCCTTGGAATAGAGCATATGGGTTGAAGTGGTAGAAACTGAGACTGGAGGACCCTGATATAAAGGACCCTAATATAAAGGGCCCTAGTAATCACAGTTGGAAAGTTGAGATATTAGTCAATATGGACGGTTTTTGGATAGGAAGTGACATGATCAGACTTGCTTTTTAGGTTAACTCCAGTGGTTTGGGGAAGACAGAATGATGTGGTAAAGGACCAGATGCAATTGTATCCAATTTTTTTTTCAGATACTACTGCCATTGCTTTATTTTGTAAACACGTTTTAAAATTTGAAAACACAGCCATTATAGGTGACAGTGGTATGTTTCTGATAACTGTTCTGAGTCAATTCAAGAAAGCTTTATCATGCGGAGATGTGTTTACACAAATGGGGTCAGTCTCCTTTAGAATCATTGCTTGGTGTGATATCACTATAAACATATAAGCCTGGAGTTAGAAGATCTGGGTGGAATCCTAGGTCTACAAGTTACTTAATTGTTAAAACCTTGATAGGCTTCAGTTTCCCCAGTGTAATAATGGCATTGAATCAGTCAGGATACTAATAGGAAACAGATGTGCCACTTAAATTGTGCCATTTTTGAAAGTTTAATAAAGGTAACATTTACAGGGTCTTGCTAGAGAATGATGAACCTTCCCAGGGGTAATGCAGTATTCAGTGCTATTTAGAGTAGACCACCCCTAGGCCTGATGATGAGTCAAGGGAGGACCAATTTCCAGAATCCAGAGGAAGAGAAAGAGAGAGAATGAATGGAGACCTTAGGTAAAAGAGCAAGCTAGTTGGCAGTCTTTCCACAGAGCTAGGAAATTAAACACCCAGATTTCCTTCTTGTCCTTCCTTCTCATCTTCCATGAGTGCTTTCTATTGATGAAACCAATTGGAATACAGAAGGCAAGGGAGCTGTTAATACAATCCACATAGAATCACCTTCCAAGGTGCAAAGCTGTATGGAGAAGGGTAGAGAAAAGTGGAGAATGGATCCAGAGTTGTGAAGACAAGATATCCAGAGTAAAGGTGAACCTCAAAACACAAATGTGCAAAAACCCAAATAATGCTTGACATGGATGGGTGCTCAATAAATATTGTGTGTGTATGCATGCACATGTGTTTTAATTTCCTTGAGGTCTAGAGGTGGCCCCTGGTTTCCATGAGTGGATGCTTCCATATTACAGGTCAGTAGAAAAAGCCTCAGTGTCAGGAGACCCAGGCACCATGCCCAGCTCAGAGGCATGCAACCATGGGAAGGCTCCATATTCTCTGACCTCACTTTGTGCTTATGTAAATCTTAAATAATATTCAAAAATTACATAAGAAGACATGTTTGAAAGAGGTCTGCAAACTATAAAGTGGGATGCAATTATAAAAGATTAATTACCATTCTTTGCTAGTCTTCCTCTTTATTATGAAGCCTACTTTGATTAAACAGAGATATAAGGTGGGCATTCTGATTTCTTTTGTTCTCAAATTCTCAACACAGTGGTTCTAATTTTATAATCATGGTAGAGACTATACTCAAGAAGACAGAGTTAGATCCTTGATATTTATCTTTGAGGGTAAGCATGGCTCATAACAGTCATGGGCAGACTATGTTTAGTGACTGAGTCTGGAATACTGGTCCAGTTATGCTATTCATCCCGAAAGACGGACAGCATGACTCCATAGACCTTAACTTTTATTCCAATTCTGCTGCCTCACTCTGCCATATTCAGTATTCCAGAGATCTACTTGCTCTCCCATCATTATTGATGATATCTGGTTAGTAAAATTTGAATACAGGCTTTAGCTCTGAACCAGCCAGGATGTTTGGCTGCAGGTATGAATCTGTCAGGAATGGATCTGTATATCACCTTTGCTTTATTCTAGAATATTATTATACAATAGCATTGAGTTGATTTTGCAAAATGATTAATAGGCAACTGCATGCCTGATTTTGTCATGTTTTCCAGGCTAGTTGTTGGTACTTTTGATTTTCAAATGACAGGGTTAAAGGAACTTTTCTGCACACAGCTGTGCTCATTTGAATGTGATTGCTTCAGTATTGTCTGAGGCCAGATCAGAAAAATAAGTTCTTTAGGGCAGTAAAAGAAAAACACTTTCTTCCTGCCAACTGTCCTGCAATGCACCAATTCAACAAACCTCAATTTTATACATAGTTATTACAAGGGGAAACTGGGCCATTAATACAACATGAACCCAAATCAAGTTGTCTAGGAATACAGAATAAATTTTCTAGAAAAGTCAAGCCAACAAAGAAAGTTTCAGAAGTCTGACTAATTGAAATCGAATCCGTTTCTTGTCACTTTGTTGGAAAAAAATAGCACAGAAGTTGACAGTTTACTCTCTCTGAATTGCACAGAAATTTAGAGTTTGAAAGAAACTTAAAATTGACCAGCATTCAACTTTTTACTTCATACTTGAGGAAACTGAGGTAATATTTTAAAAACCTTGACTTTTTTAAATGGAGATATTTAAAATTGGGCTTTTTTCCCTTCCTTATTTGGCATCCTGCTTCCAAAATCAGGTCATACAAAATCAACAATGTTCTGAACCAGATGACTATATAGATTTATCACTTGGTTCAGAAGATCATGTATATACACATATACACACGTTATGTCCAATACTTCTTAAAAGTTACCTGTGGAACGTGAATACAAAAGAATTACTAACAGAGCCAGACATTACAAAAGGCTCATACAGGACATGAAATAAAAGATTTTTTTTGTAAGGGATGTGCCAAAAACAAATATAGAATAGAGATAAATCTTACAACTCCACATTTGCACACAGTAGAATGTAGAGTTGCCCAAGTAATTAAATTGCCCCTAGATCTGAATTTCTTATAGTTTTGCAACTCTTAGAATATTATTAAACAAGTATTAGATTCTATATAATGTCTCAGGGCTGACACATCAATTTGTCAAAACCCTGGCCAACTCAGGAGAAAATGCTCTTCTTGGGAGACTACATTATTTGTAGCTTATTATTTTCAGCTTCTAAATCATTAGGGTAGATTTACTATGTCAAAGTTTGAGTTTATTTATTCAACACATAGTTTTTGAGTACTACATGCTATGTGTTCCAGCTCTCTTCTGGACCCTAGGGACCTAGCAATGAATAAAACAAATTTCCTACCTTGTGAAGCTTTACTTCACCTAGGCTAATGGTTGGATAGAAGTAACCTCGTTAGCCTAATGATATGAAAAGCAAATAGCTATTGTAATACACTGTGAAGAAAACAAAACTTATCAGCAGAAAGATAACCATTTGACTGAATATAGGGATGATATATCTCAGATTTTCCCATTCTCAAAGCTTCTATCAATATCATTTCAAAAAAAAATCATTTCATAGAAACTTTATCTGGAAGGACAAGGCAGCAGATAATTTTATCAGGATATACGCCATGGTTGTAAAGCATCCAACAATTATATCTCAATTCCTTTGTCCCTAAAGATGGAGGTACACACTATGGCCACCAACGCTTAAGGTACTAGGATCCTGGGGTTGGTATCAAGCCTAATGTTGTACTTAGCTTGCCAAACACAACAACAGTAACAAAGTTGTAACTGTCTGGCAGATGACAAGGATGTATCACGCACAGGCTGCTACTGAAGCAACAATGGAGAACACAGCTAAAATTAAGTCATAAACATATCTTCTTGTCAGAGCTTCATTTCTTTGCAAACAGAAAGTTGTTTTATAGGGCTGGCAAAGTATATTGTAAATTATATTACCAGCCCACAGCTGATGAGTTTATAAGTCTACAGGGTACAAGTTATTTGGCTCCATCACTATGCTTAGCTTGCCAAAATTGCATGTGAGGCGCACCAGTCTGAGAGACATTGCTAAAACTTAGAAATGAGCAGGCCAAGAACAGCACTGGAGCAGGAAAAGGAAGGTACAAGGTACATGACATTAATTTGTTCCCCAAATTTTCCTCTTGAAGTTGTCTTTATGACTCATTGATACTGTTCAGCTGTCCTTGAGTCCACAATTAATTATATTGTAAACCACTGGATGAACAAGGGTGTGTCTAATGAATGGGTGGACAGCTTCCAGTAAAAATAAAAATGTTTCCTCACCTTACTGTAACATCTCCAACATTTTTCTGGTGTCATTTGTTTCTCTAATTAGTAAAAGCTATCTCTGTTTTCAATTTCCTTTCTTTTTCATTTTATTTTTTCAAATTTTCCTCTTAGTTGGACTAGAGTCATTTTTCTAAAACAAAATCAATTCATGTTACTTTCAAGTCAACTGATTTCAATGGCACCATGATTCTAACTACTTAGCATTGAATTCTAAATTGCAGATGATCTGGCCTCTTTTCACATCTTCAGTTCAATCACCTGCTCCCACCGTGTACTTCACTTTCGCCATACAGTATGCTATAGGCTCTTGGAATACGCTCTGCCCCTATGATTTTGCTGAAGCTGCTCCCTTTATATAGAACATTCTCAGCCTATCTATTAAAAATAAGTAAGGCTCATGGACTCTACTGTCATCCAGTTCTCTCTTCTTCCAAGTCCATTTCCTTAGTCCAAGCTCCCATCCTCTGTCTTCTAAAAAGACCTCTGAAATAATCTCCTAATTATCTCCCCTCTTTCATTCTTTGCTCTCCGTGGTCGATTCTTCACATGGCAGCCAGAACGATCACTTCCTTCCCTTGTTATACCCCCTGCCCGTGGTTTCTAATGCACTTAGAGTAACTTTATACTCCTTGGCTGGCTCACAAAGTTCTACATGACTTGTTTATTTTCTATAGGATGAGCATATGTCCAGGTTTGGGAAGATAGTCCCATTTCACTTCTGTGGTCTTGGTATAATTATTAATAGGACCACCTTTTCCTCAAAAGTGTGCCAGTTTGGACTTAAAGCCATCTGGTAACCCTACTTTTAAGCCCATCTTCTACTATTGTCTCCTCGTCCATTACAGCCCAGCATGCTGGCCTCCCTTTGATCACAAACACACCAATCTGTTCTTGCATTTGGGTATTCAGCTAACCTGTTCTTCACTGTAGAATGACCCACTCCCAGCTCACTTTGCATAGTGAGCTCTTTCCCATTCAGGCCTGGCCCATGTAGCTTAACTATCATCTTCTAAGAAATGCATTCTCCGGTCACCCTAATTGTCCTTTTTATCAGGCATATCCTGTCACATCAGCTCACTTATTTTCTATTGACAGCATTTAAAATATATGCTTTTTTTGCCCATGTGTTCATTGGATTACTCCTTCTAGACTATATGCTCCATGAATGTAGATGCCTTTTTTTTTGTTTATTACTATGTAGCTTTTTTCTCATAGTAGGCGCTCGATATAAAAGATAGTGGATAAACAAAAGACCTTGAGCATCACCTTCTCTACGAAGCCTATCCTGGCTACCTGTGCTCTCTTCCCAGGTAAGATGATCACCATTCTCCACAGTCTTCTATCTAGTACATACATTCATTATCAGCAGTGCCTACAAGACTGTTTTTGGGGTGAGTATATTTTAGTTTAGTTTACATGTTTGCCTCTCTCTCAATGCTGCAAATTAACTGAAAGGTAAAGTATACTTTCTGTTCTTTGTTTTGTTGTTGGTTATTTTAACCTTTTTATAACTTATATACTTACACAAAAATTGCAAAAAACAATACCAAGAGTTCTTTTACATCCCTTACCCTACTTTCTCTAATGCTAATATCTTACATTACCATATATTATCAATAACAGCAAATACACATTGATATAATATTTTAAATAAACTTCAGACATTATTCAAGTTTTGCTATTTCTTTTTCTGTTCCAGGATTCTATATCACATTAGTTATTATTTTGTCATAGTCTTCTGTAGTATATAACAGTCCCTCAGTCTTTCCTTGTCTTTTATGTCCTTGATTAAAAAATTAGATTGAGGAGGTACGCAAGCATATTTGTTACATGGATGCATTATGTAGTGGTGGGAAATGGGTCTCAGGTTTCTTTACTTGTAAAGAGAACCAGTCAGATGATTTATCAATTATCTTCAGTTTGGGCTTGGCCAATTTTTTTTATGATAGGAGAGAGGTTATGTACTTTTGGAAAAAATATCATGAAAGTGACATTGTGTCCTTTACAGTACACTGTATCAAGGGGTTCATGATACTGATATGCTTTGTTCCTGGTGATGACTTCTTGATCGTTTGGTTAATAGGGTGTCTCCCAGGTCTCTCCACTTTTAAATTACTATAGTTGATAAGTTTTTTGGAGAAGGTACTTTGAGTCAATGCAAATCTTGTTTCTTCTCAAGCTTTAACCCATGAATTTTAGTATCCATCAGTGGATCTTGTTTGCAATATTTATTACTGTGGCATATACTGGTGATGCTCTCTTTCCTTCTTGCCATCTACACTTATTAGTTTGAATTCTATTGTTTTCTTATTCATTTTTAACCAGTGCTTGTCACAGCATTTCTGACATGTATGTATCTCTTTAAGTACAGATCACAGCTGGGCAATTAATTTATCAGGCTATACACGAGGCTTGCCACTTACTAGCATTGTGACTGGACAAGTCACTTGATCTCTCAGCTGATCCTCAGTTTTCTCATTGATAAAACAATAACATTAGCTCATTAACTTTTGGGGGGATATTCAATTCATTCCTCATCCATTCATTCAGGCACAGGAGACACAAAAAATGAAACAATGTACCTGACTTTATTAAGGTCCTTAGACCCAGTTTGTATCACATATTAGACACAGCAAGGCTCCAAAACTGTTTTCTACAGTTATAACTTAGAATTGTGGAATTTCCTCATCAATCCTGATTTCCTAAGGATTCCAAAAAACTTCCAGTTGAAGCTCAAATTAGATTCCTCATCAACCAGAGGCATTTTTTTTTCACTGACATGAGAATAGTCAAAGGTGTGCCCCTCCCCTCAGAGGTGTAAGATTTTAGTAATTAATGTTTCCAAAGCATATCAGAATTCTAGGGGGAAAGCCAATTAAAATACAAGTAAAATCTTTAATGAAAGGTAAATGTTAAAAGTTCTTTAAGGAGGACTCTTCTCTCTCTAAACCACTCATTTCAGGTCCGAGTCTATAGAGGAGCTAGATCACTGTCACGTGGGCCAGAAGCAATATTTGAAAATGGAGAAAACTGTAGCTGGTAAATGTTATTGCTAGCTCTGGGAGGTGAGGCCTGCAAGGCTAATACCGACTTGCTGGAGCTTGGCAGGCCCCCGGGGTAAGCCCAGAAGAGCAGGCGAGCTGATCACGCAAGACCAGTCCAAATGTCACTCTAACATTTGCAGAGCTGTGTATAACAGCTTAAGGAGAGGTTTCCAATGAGAAGGTCGAGGATGGGAAAGCTGTTTGGGGAGCTGAAGGATGTACTTGGGAAGGTGCAGCCATTTTGCAGAGTATTCTTTTCCCTTCATGTGAGATGGTTGTTTTGTTTTTTTGTATTTTATTAACGTGTGTGCTTTTTCCTACTGGCTAGTGCTCATATAGAAGATAATCCTTTGGGAAGGCAAATGCCAATCTCTGGTCTGATTTTAGCAGGGAAGAAGAGAGTCTATATTGTTGTGAACTCTTAACAAATAGGTTTTATTTTATTTTGTCTTCATTTTTATGAAATCCTTAGTTGGTTTTGTATGTCTCTAATTGACCCTTGATATTTCAGAATCTAACATTCACAATTTTGACATTTTCCTGAAGACTCTGAATAGTAATGCTATGTAGTCATACATGATTTTGCTGAGTCATAAATTTTAATCAGTGGGGTTGGAGCGGGGGGGTGCAAGGGCTTAGTGAATTAACAGGGCTGAGTCTCAGCATTCACATCTCAGTGAATCTGGGAGGTTCTTTTTTCAATTTTGAAATATTTTAACTACTTAAAAAAGTAGAAATAATAATAAGATAAATACCTGTGTACCTGTAATCTGGAATTAATTCCTAACATCCTGGTGTATTTGTTTCAGATTCTTTTTGAAAAAATAAACCATTCCAAACACAGGTAAATATTCTTATAGCAGTCCCACTTTCTTTTCTTCCAGAAGTAACCTATACTTTCATAGTGTCCACGCATGTTTTAATATTTTAAAAATATATGGATCTATACATAAGGTACTTTGGATTATTTTACATGTTTACAAACTTTATATAAATAGCCTCATTCGCCGGGCTTGGTGGCTCAGCCTGTAATCCTGCGCCTTTGGGAGGCTGAGGTGAGTGGATTGCCTGAGCCCGCGGGTTCGAGACCCGCCTGGGCAGGCGAAATCTCATCTCTACAATAAATCAAAAAAATGAGCCGGGCGTGGTAGCGGGCGCCTGTAGTTCCAGCTACTTGGAAGGCTGAGGCAGAAGGATCACCGGAGCCCAGCAGATCGAAGCTGTGGTGGCCGGGAGCGGCCACTGCACTCCAGTCTGGGTGACAGAGTGAGACTCCAACTCTAAATAAATAAACAAATAAATAAATAAATAGCCTCATTCTGCATATGTTATTCAGTACCTTGCTTTTTCCATTCAAGATTATGGCTTTGAGGTTCACTAAAGTTGCCTGCAGCTCTAGTGTATTTTGCTTCACTGTTAGAAGGTATTATGTTGTAGATATAATTTGTTTATATACTCTCCTGTTGATTTTGTTTCTTTTTTTTTAACAATGTAAATCAATGTGCATTCTAATAACTACTCACAATGTAAACTTGAGAGTTTCTCTAAAGATTTACATAGGTGTGCAATTGCTAGGCCAAATGTCATGTGCATCCTCAATGCTAAATTACATTTCAAAGTGGCTGCCTAAATTTACACTCCTGTTCTTTAGGAGATGAGGGTTCCTATTTTTCCTCCTCTTTGTCAACATTTAATATGGTCAGTTATAAACTTTTGCAACTCTGGTGGTTTGATCAATATAATTTGCATTTGCAGTCTCACGATTACTAGTGTGCTTTTATATGTAGGTGTTTTTATACGTGGACTATTCGTTTTGGTTTTGGCATCTGTCATTTTCTTATTCCTGTTCTTTGTTCATTTTTCATTGTCTTTCTCTTATTGACTTGTAGGAGGTCATTACACAATTTATAATACTAATCCTTTGTATGTTACATGCATTGCCAATATTTTCTCCCAGTCCATAATTTGTCTTTTCATTTGTTTATCATGTCTTTCCTTGAACATAAGTTGTTGTTGTTGTTTAAGCAGGATTTATTGAGAGGACAGAAAAGTTCCCACAGTGGGAGGGGACCCGAAGGGATTGCCAAGTTTTAAATTTAATTGTAATCAAATTTAACAATATTCTATGTTCTGTTCTTTTTTATAAAGTATTTCATACCCATAGGTCATAAAGCTATTCAAATTTATTTTTCAAAAAGTTTAAAGTTTTGCATTTTATATTTAAATTTTTTACATATTCTTAATTTAGTTTTTTTTTTTTTTTTGAGTCTCACTCTGTCACCCAGACTGGAGTGCAGTGGCCGCTCCTGGCCACCGCAGCCTCGACCTGCTGGGCTCCAGCGATCCTTCCGCCTCAGCCTTCCAAGTAGCTGGAACTACAGATGTGTGCTACCACACCCGACTAATTTTTTGATTTATTGTAGAGATGAGGTCTCACCAAGTTGCCCAGGTGGGTCTTGAACCCGCGGGCTCAGGCAATCCACTCATCTCAGCCTCCCAAAGGCACGGGATTACAGGCTGAGCCACCGAGCCCGGCTTCTTAATTTAGTTTTACGTGTGATATTAAAGGACTAATTTTATTTTTTCCATACAGATAACCAATTTTCCCAGCACCATTTATTGACTAGTTTATCAACCACTGATTTATCATGTCAATCTGGTGGTATATCAATTTTTCATATTACATGGCACTACTACTGAGCTCTCTTGTGTCCCACAGGTCTATGTGTATTTTGCGCCAGTGCTACACTATCTTAATTATCTGGGGAATAAAGTATGTCTTGATATCTGGTACAGCAAATATTTTCTTTTGTTCTTTTTTTCCCCTAGTCAGTCTTTTTTCATGACTATTTTTGGCCTCTTGAATTCATATATGAATTACAGAATTAGCTTGTCAAATTTTATTAAAAATTCTTTTGGAGTTTTGAGTGGAATTGTATTGAATTTATAGAATAATTTAGGAAGAATTGGCATCTTTATGTTATTGAGTCTACCCATGCATAAATATGATAGATATTGATAATTCATTCAGGATTTTATTTTATAACCTTCAATAATATTTTGTCACTTTTCCCATAAATGTGTTAAATTTTTTATTAGACTAATCTTAGCTACCTTATATTTTTGTCACTATTGTTTATGAAATTGCTTTCTATTCTACATTTTGTTTGGTAATTGTGATTGTAAAGAGAGGTTAATTAAATATATATGTTTATATTCTACCCAACAAACTTGCTGAAATCATTCTTAGTTCTAATAGTTTGCCAATAGACCCTCATGGACTTTCTACAAATAAGAAGAGGTCAGTATATTCCTCTTTGGTCATTATGCTTCTGATTTTTTTTTTTTTTTCCTTATTACATTGGCTAGTTTTTCCATTTCAATAATCAACTGAAGCAATGGCAGTTTAATTCTTACTTTGTTCCTAATCTGAATAAATATGATGTTTGCTGTAGGTTCTTCATAGCAACCCTTTTTGTGGTTAAAAAAAAGATATACTCCAATCTAAGTTTGTTTATTGTTTTTAATTATACATATATACTGACTATATAAAACATTTCTGCACTCATTTCAATTGCGTTTTTCTTTTTATCATTAATATCATAATTACATTTAAGATAAAAAATAGGCTGGGCGCAGTAGCTCAAGCCTGTAATTCCAACACTTTGGGAGTCTGAGGTGAGTGGATTGCCTGAGCCCACGGGTTCGAGAACAGCCTGGGCAATTTGGTGAGACCTCATCTCTATAATAAAAAAATCAAAAAATTAGCTGGGTGTGGTAGCACTCGCTTGTAGTTCCAGCTACTTGGCTGAGGCAGAAGGATTGCCTGAACCCAGCAGGTGGATGCAGCGGTGGCCATGAGTGTGCTACTGCACTCCAGCCCAGGGGACAGAGTGAGATTCCAAATCAAAAAAAAAAAAAAAAAAAAGATAAAAAATATATTTCCTGACACTGTATCATCCTTACATTTCCTGAAAAAAAAATCTCTCCTTGTTTATTATGTATTTTTAAAAATACTAAATTAAATTTGCTGGTGTTTTCTTCAGAAATTTTTTTAGAAGATTATATTTAATGCAAATATAATTATACTTTGGAATGGAAGATGGTTTAATGTTTAATGGTATAAAATTGGGTCTGTGTTTCTGAAATATTTAGGGGTCTTAGTGACAGATATAGTGGTGACACTACAGAGGGCCCATATTTGGACTTATGTTCTAGTGAATTAACACTGTGCAAGTTGAACAGATCATTCATATTTGCAAGAAAAGCAAAGAAGATAAAGAAGTGGGAAGGGGGGAGGAATGAAGGAAAGAAGGTAGAATTTTTTTATGGGTAAAATTTTAGTATGTACTAATATTTTTGGTAAAATCATCTATTAAGAAGAAAAAAACAAAATACTGAAAGAAAGAGCTTGTATAAAATTAATCTTATTTCAGACCTGCATTAACAAGTAAGATTGCTCCAAATTTTTTCCTGATCCTTACTTAAGAAATAAAGAGATAAGTTTTGCATCTGACCAGTGTCTTATATGGACCCAGATTAACTTTTCCAAGGAAGCAGTACTTGCCTGATGTGCTTTTGTAAGATCAGACTAAAGGAAGTTCTATCGTTATCAGCCCATGGCCTGTGGGATTACTTAACCCTTCAGGGTAATCTCAGTGTATTCGATTTTTCTATTATTGTGAATGTAAGAAGCATAAACCATTCAAAAAAATGAAATGTTGCAAGTAAAGTATACCAAACGCCTTTCCTCTATTGCTTACATAAATTGTTCAATTATCAAACCAAAAACCATGACATTTTGAGGTACCAAACTTTTTTTTATTTTTTTTATTTTTTATTTTTTGAGTTGGAGTCTCACTCTGTCGCCCAGACTGGAGCGCAGTGGCCGCTCCCGGCCACCGCAGCCTCGACCTACTGGGCTCCAGCGATCCTTCCCGCCTCAGCCTTCCAAGTAGCTGGAACTACAGGCGCGCGCTACCATGCCTGGCTAATTTTTTGATTTATTGTAGTTATGAGGTCTGGCTTGCCCAGGCGGGTCTCAAACCCGCAGGCTCAGGCAATCCACTCACCTCAGCCTCCCAAGGCGCGGGATTACAGGCTGAGTCACTGAGCCCAGCTCCGAATTTTGTTTTAATATGAGATCATGCTTATATCCAATTTAACCTCTTTATACAAGTATGCTTTCGTAAGGATCCTTTTAACCTAAAGCTCCCTTCTCTCCCTCCAATGACACTACCCGATTTTCTTTTAAATGGCCAGTAAAACAGCAGTCAGAAAAAGAGGTTGCCATTATGTTACCAGTTAGGGCTGTTTAGACAAACATAATAGTTACCTCAGGATATAATGAGGGACAGTAACATTCATTTTCAAAGAATGAAGATTCTAGCCCCATAAGTTAGAGTCTAAATGTCAATACTGCTTGGCATGATAGCACACAGGTGATGCACACTTGCTAGCTATTATTATAATAAAGATCAAACTCTCTGCTGGATAAAATAGAAAGAAAATTCAAGATGGACTCATCACATGGAAGTGTAGACTGACAAATCACTAAGCGCAAGACCCATATTAGCTGTATTTGGAGCACCAAGAAAAATAACAGGCATTGAAAAATGAGATTTAAAGTCTCTGTAAGTCAAACCTTTACTCTTTGGTTCTATGTCGTGTGCTCATATTAGTTGTTTTTTTATGCTGAAATTAGAACTCGTCTATTGAATAACTGTAATGAAGGCCAGCAAAGCTCTATGGAGATTATGATGTGGACGGATAGGCAGGCTCCAGATATGCAAGATCTTTTTGACGATAAAAATTTGGGATGTTATTCAAAGCAAAATAGGAAATCACAAGAGGGCTTTTAGCATGAAAGGAACAGGATTTGAATAATGTATGTTCAAGGACGACCTCTGTCATCTCCCCCATTTCCTCATCTGTAAAAGAGAGACTTACACTAAACCAGTGGTTCTCAGAGTAGGCTCCAAGGCTAGTAACCTCAGCACCACCAGAAGATATATTTAAAATGCATTCTCCAGCTCCTCCCCAAACCTACTGAATCAGAAACTCTGAGGGTGGGACCCAGCAAGCTGTGTCATTATACGCCCTCCAGCAAGCTATGTCATTATATACCTCAGAGTTAAACTCTGAAGCACACTGAACTTCTGAATATCTGGTGCTCAGATATTCCTTTCAGCTCCCAAGTTCAATGTTTCTAATTATATTAAGTTCTTCATGAAACATAACATGAATCTTGGCAAAGTCCTTTATGAAGTAGGTCCTGAATCCTCGCAAATGACACTAACCGTCTAACATTTTTGCTACCTCTACTGTCCAACATTTTGTTTTAGAAAAGAATTATTCAAAGAAAAATAAATAACTGCCTAATGTACAGATCTCATGTCAGTACACATTTTATATCCTGAGCCAAATGTATAATAAGATGAAAAAGGATTAATATAATGCCACACTGACCTATAAAGTTCTTCTCATAGTTATCAGAATGAATTTCCCTAAATCCTATATCCCCGATACGATTATCTGCTTGGGTTTATGCAAAATTATGAGACCATTTAGAAGGATTATATCTGTCTCTATGTTATATAAGGATCTACACAAAGAAGGTATTTAATCAGAAGCAGAACAGTACAATGAAAGGGCAGACCCTTTGAAATTCCACAACACTAAGTTAGAGTTCTGATTCACTAACTATATAAAAATTAGAGTTAAAATGTGGGAAGGATAGGAAAGGTAATTGGCATTCTTTAAATATAGGGTATCATTATATTTATACATGCTTGAAGAATTGTTCATAAAAAGATAGCCCCATGACTATGTTCTATAAAATAATTTTCAGACTATATTTTACAGCTTTTGAAGTCTGCCATTCCAGGTATTGGTATGTGACTACCCGATTAGACTCTTAAACCATATATAATAGTGGTTCTTGGTGAATCTTCAAGAGTTAACACAACCTTAATAACTAGGTAGACAGAATTACCATAATCCCCCATTATTCTCAGGGGATATGTTCTGAGACCCACTAGTGGATGCCTGAAACTAGAGTATATATCACTGAACCCTAAATATACTATGTTTTCTTCCCATGCATATATACCTATGATAAAGTTTAATTTTTTTAATTAGGCACTATAAGAAATTAACAATAACTAATAATAAAATACAACAATTATGACAACATGCCAGCATCACTACTCTTGTACTTTGGGGTCGTTATTTAGTAAAATATGAGTTACTTAAACACAAGCACTGAGATGCCATGACAGTTGATCTGATAACCCAGATGACTACTAAGTCACTAACGGGTGGTGGCATATACAGTGTGGAAATGCTGAACAAAAATATAATTCATATCCCAGGGAGGATGGAGTGAGATGGAGAGATATTTCATCATGCTACTCAGAACAAAGTTCAATTTAAAACTTTTAAGCAGTTTATTTCTGGAACTTTTTGGACCACCATTGGCCTCAGATAACTCAAAGTGCAGAAAGTGAAAATGCAGATAACAGGAGACTACTGTATTTTAAAATAAAGGTACCAAATGTGGTCTTGGTTAACAAATTGAGAAATACCAAAATAAAGAAACATGTCTTCAAATTAAAAAGACAATATTTTATGATAACAAGCAGTTAGTTAGTCTTCTTATCAGAGATACTTATTGACCTAGTAGAATTTTCCAGGCCACCTTATTCCACAATGACAGTTTATTCCTCTGAACTAGAATATTAATTTGAAAATCATTTCTGTACTACTATGGGATAGCCTACCCTACTAACTTGTATGGATGTACAAGTCTTTTATTAAACTAAACTTTATACACATGCACACATTGTATTCCAAACAAAATTTTAAGAAGCCTTTAAACAAGTACTGTGGCTGTTACTTCTGTATATTTCTCAGCAGAACTAAGAATAGTGCAGGGTGAACATTAGGTGTGGAATAAAAATATTGATTATAAATCATGTCATTCAAGAAGTATATAGGCTAAAAAAATACAATAAGAAAAGGTATGGATGAATCTGTTGGTAATATTAAATGGGTACAGTATAGTAGGTAAGAGAAAGGATGTTGGAATTAGACAGACATTTGAAATCTAAGCTTGATCACTCATTAATTATGAGCTATTTAACCACCATTTTTGACTTTCAGGTTCCTCAACTGTATAGTAGAACTAACAGCATCCACCTCAAAGAGTAGTTGCAAATATTGACCAGATAATGTACATGGTGCTTAATACTTAGAGATCAATATATGACAGCTATTAATAATGATGAGAATAGGAATCAGTAGCATGGGATCTATTTGAGATAAACTTAGAATATTTGAGATGTACAATATATTAGGAACCATGATACCCCTTAAACTATAAAATCATTCTCTTGGTTCAAATGATGAATATAGGCTGAATAAACCCTTGGGCTCATCTAGCTCATGATATTAGATTCTTATAATTTATTATTATTCAACACAAAATGGAATATGGGGGGGGGAACTCCCAAAAAACAGAATTAGTTTTTAGAGGTTTGGCCCCTTGTAGTACAGGCTTCCAGAAACCCATCAGCATCGGTGTACCAGTTAGCATTGTTGTGAGGCTGTGTTCATCTTCAGTGAATTTTTTTTTTTGGAGATTCTTTCAGAGCTATTGCCCATTTCATGGATGATTTTCATGAACGCCCTCCCCGCACTGTACTGAGTGTTGGGCAGTTTTTGACCAAAACCAGCATGACCCCTGTGCCCCACCCTCCCTATTCATACCTGATCTTACCCTGGCCAACTTCTTTTTGTTTTCCCAGATAAAAAAAGTCCTCAAAAGGAAATGTTTTGCCCATGTGAAAGAGGTGAAACAAAAATGGCAGAAGCACTAAAAGAAATTAAAATAGAGGAGGAGTTCAAAACTGTTTTGAGCAGTGGAAAAAGCATCTTGATAGGTGTATTGCATCATACAGAGAGTTCTTAGAAGGTGACTGAAGTTTAAATGTGTAAAAATAAATACAATTTTTTAATAAATAAATTCTGGGTGTTTTTTGGTTCCTCTCATATCATGCAGCTATTTCAAATTTATTATAATAAATAAGTATTAACATAGTGAGGACCCATGCTAAAATTTAAATGTAAAAGATTACAAAGCTGTAAATGTAATATGGTCCAGTTTTGTTAGAAATTATTAAATTTTATTTAGTTCATGAATATCTATATGCTTATATGGTTTCTTAGAGATATTAATATTATATGTAGGGTTATCTACCTATCCAGTCATAAAGAAAATATACCAAAGGGTATTAGTCATTAACTGTGAACAGTGAGATTATAAATTATTTTATTTTTCTTCCTTACTTTTTTTCAATATTTACCAAATTTTCTACAGTAAACATCTATTACTTTGAGGATCAAGAAAAATACATGTAATTTAAAATAATTAAAAAGTCAAAGACTATTAACAATATAGGGAACAGCTTACAGTAGAATGTTAGATTAAAAATCAGAAATATAAAAGCAATTAAGTGTGCTCTCATTTATGTATAAAAAAATGCTTATTATACTATAATGTATGAATTGCAATTATTTCTGGTTGATACATTTTGGGTAATAGGTATCTTTTACATTTGTCTTTTTCAATATTTCTCAATTTTTCAAAGATGTAAATATGTTGATTTTTATTATTTATGTATTCATGCATACATATACATGTAAACATGTATATACATATATACTAACATATATATGTGCGTTTATTTACATATATCTAGAGAAAGAGAGAGATAAAGAGATACCACCCCTTCACTCCTTAGGGACCTCAGGACCAGATCCTTTAATACCAATGATCTGTACACCACAGGACATAGGTTTCAGTCCTAGCCTTTCCCATTATAATGCTGTGTGACTGCTGAGTCTTCTGAATGTAGTGTCTGGCATATAGATAATTCCATACTTCTGGGAACCATTACAGGAGCCAACTAATGGCATATATATAAAGCGTACAAGTAAGAAAGTAAAAAAGAAAAGGATTATTAAAATTAAAGAAAACCAATCCAAAATAAATAAATAATAGAGTTTTGGTTTTTCAGGCTGGTGAAGATGTCAATGTCAAGGAAGAATGTCAAACACTAATTACAGTTTAGCAACAGCGTGTGAGCTAGAAAAGATGAGAGTACACAACTTAATTTGCAGTTCTTGACTAAAGCTAAACTTCAGCTAAAAAGTTAAATAAAGCTAAGTAAGGTTTATAACTGCAGGAGAGGGAGGGAAGCACATTCTATGTTGGTTCCTTTATCTTTCTGTCAGAGATTTGCCCATCCTCAACAAGTGCTTCCATAAAAAGATAATTACTAGGTTCTGGCTAGGAGGCAGCTCTCTGCATGGCCTGGCTGACACTCCACATGCTCTTCCATAAGCCTCTGGGAAGGATGGACAAGGAAAGGAAGGGGGCAGGAATCTCATTCCTGCAACATGCAATATCCTGGACCCACAGACTCCCCCACCCACAGTCCCAAGAGCTTAAGGGAATAATTCAGAAGGGTGAAAGATTTTATTAGTATAGAAACATCAGAATGGCAATGAGTCTTAGGCAAAGGCACCCATTTAGAGTGGGAGGATGTGAATTTGAGAAGCAACATTACCCCTTAATGCGTAACCTTGGGCAACTTTATCTCTCAAGGGCAAATGACCCACCTAAACAAGGTCATGATTTTACAGTGTTTCATAGCTCTCTCTTACTCAGTACTTATTAGAGGCCAAACAGGTCTTTATATTTATGAGAAACAAGAATAAAACATAACCAAAAGCCAGTTATAGAAATAAAAAAAGACTCTGCAGAATTGAGGGGTATTACTAAAGTTTATAGGGAAAAGAATCTTCTTGGAGTTAGAACGTTTAGGAGGAGAATTTTTAAAAAAAGATTTTCTTATTTAAAATTGTAGCTTATATAAAACTTTGAAGGGGAACAAAACATTGGAGTTCACTTTGATTGTCTTCCTCTCTGGTATCACCTACAATTTTACAACTCAACGTATAATCCATCAACCTGCAGTGTTGGCATCCCCTTGGAGCTATTCAGAACACAGAATCTTTTTTTAAGTTGTGGGGTACAAGTCAGGATTATGTACATAAGTGGTCTAGGTACAGGTGAAGTTTTAGACCTCCCGTTGGACCTCACTTCGCCTGGATTAGGATCAGGTACCTTTACTGATGCTATGTGCTCCCCCACTTCCCTGGCAGTGCCCCGCTACTGCCAATCCCTTTTTCATAGTATTATGATAGATGTTCAGGGTCCACTTATGAATGAGAACATGTGGTGCTCAGTTCTTTGTTTCTGGAATAGATTACTGTGTATGATAGAGTCCAAATCCATCCAAGTTGCTATAGATTCTCATGACCCACCCCAGAGCTAGTGAATCAGAATCTGTATTTTAACAAAATGCCCAGATGGTGAGTGTGCAGATTAAAGTTTGCAAATAAGGGAAATTAGTAAGTTTTAGAGGGTGTTAGAAACACACTAAAAACAACTTGATTTCTTCCCTGTTATAATAAAAAAAAAAAACATTTTCTATCCCACTCAAGCCATTCTGTGTATATCCTCATTCCCTATTCACAGGCTGTACCCTATTGCCAGGAATCTACTCTGATGCCAATTACCTATTTCTCTTAAGCAGGGCCAGTTCCTTCAAATTTGAATCTTCCCTTCCCCAGTTCTGGCCACTGTAGCTCCCCAGGCCATCTTTTCTTTGTACTTGAAGAGCCCATCAGAAGTACACAACTCCTCAACAGTTAAATGTTCATTGACTGCTTCCTGTGTACTTGCCCTGCTCTCATAATCCAGGGATGGACACCTGTTGGGGGTAGGTAAATTTATATAGATAATAGATTGTACCCACTGGGGAACCACCTAGAATCCATCTGAGGTGTCGAGGGGTTCTGAAGAGCTTAGACATCGATCCCTCAAAAAGCAGCACTAAATCTTCTTACCAGACCTCCCAATAGCTGTCTCTCAGAAGCTTTCAAGAGGTGGTTTTCCCCCCAGAGACCATAATCAAGCACATTAGAGCCTTGGTTGCCTGATCCTGCTTTACAGTGCCACCTCTGAAGGTGTTTAGCACAATTAGCACATGGCCTTCCTTAAGTGGTACAAAGCGTTTACTAAACCCAGGAGACTAGAATAAGGGGAGCATTAACAATAGCAGAAAACCACAGGAGGGTTCTGTTAAAGGGCCCTCTGGGAAACTGCATTGTTCTGATTGCTACTTTTCTTTTATACACATTACCTCTAACAACAAAAGAGAAAGTTACGACACTTATCAAAGTGGAGGGTATTTGTCAGGACTCAGGGCAGCTCCCTTGAGCAGCATCCCAGCCCCATAAATGTATGCACTTTACTTAACAGACACCCCCCACATCAATCCCTCTGTACCCACCATATCATTGCCTTACCTACTTTGTCCCTTCTCTCCAAATATCTTCTTCACAATTTCCTTTTACCTTTATAATAAAGCAGTACTACATGAATTTTAGTCTTTACCTGGTCACTAACTTCCCGTTTGACTTGGGATTTATTATTTTATTTTAGAAATCATTTAAGGCTCCCCTAAAACATGTTTTTACTCTCAAATGGCCATATGTATTGAATCATTTGGCTACGATGTCCCCAGTCAGCAAATCTCCCAATGTTCATAAACAGGTATGGAGAAGCAGGAGCCATCTCTGCACATCTTTGCTCCAAGACACATTTCCATCCAGTGACCAGGTTCATGAACATTATTAAGTTATCTTCAAAAGTCCCCCTGAGCACAGGCATCAGGCCATAATGACATGGAGAGCTCATTTTGAAATGAATTGTGGCTAAGTGCTGATTTCCCTCATAAGTCACCTGGAGGCCATGCCATGGAGGGTACCGATGTATGTTCCAGAACCAGCCAGACCTCGGTGCAGTTTCTAAACTCAACACTTGCCAAGGCTGGTGCAACCCTGCATGAGGTCCTTAGTGTTCAAAGGCCTCGTCTACAACTAGGGATGTTAACATAACCCAATTCACAATGTTGTTATGACAACCTCGATGCCAAAGCTTGTCACCCAGTAGAGTTAATAAATGTTGTTACTAAATCTGCACAGATACAGATCCCTTGGAAACATAGGCACATATCTGGAGACACCCTATCTGATTATGAACTAACAGTAAAAATAGGCAGGAAAATACCATCAGTGTCTTTTCTTTTTTCTCAGACAGTGGTGACTTAAGGGACAAAACCTGTGTTGCCACACCCACACCCCTGTCTCTCTGTCCCTCAAAAAAATACCTTATACTCCAGCCATTCAAAATATAACAGGGTGGCAATTCCTAAAATATCTAAAAATTGTCCTCCATACAAACCTGCAATCCCCCAACTGGGAATATATCTGGAAGAACTCAAATCACTCTATGAAAAAGATACCTGCACGCACATGTTTATTGCAGCATTATTCACAATAGCAAAAACATGAAACCAACCATGCTGCCCATTGAAAGAGGATTGGATTAAAAAAAATGTGGTACATATACATGATGGAATATTATACACTCATAAAGAAGGACAAAATTATGAACTTCACAGCAACTTGGATGAACTTAGAGTCTATAATACGGAGTGATCTATCGCAGAAAAAACTGAGTATTGCATGTTCTCACTCATAAGTGGACCTTGAACAATTATTATTAATACTATAAGAAATGGTTTGGCAGAGTGGGAAACTGCCAGAGGATGGCAGGGGCAGGACTGGCAGGAGTGGGAAGCTGCTGGGGTGTGGGGAGTCACACCTCATCAAAAAAGGTACCAAAAAAAACCCCACCAAACCCCTGTGTTGCCACACCCACACCAATCTCTCTGTCCCTCCAAAAGTACCTTATACTCCAGTCAACCAAAATATCCCATGGTTTCTTATCTCCATGCCTGTGCTGATGTTGTATCTACCTCCCCAAATGTATTGCCTCCCGTTGCTACCTCCTTAGCAGAATCAACCTCTCCCTTTTCTAGATCCCACAGCTTTATCTGTGTCACACTCACTCTATTTTGCCCTACAGTGTGATTAGGTGTGCCACTGATTTCTAGATCCTCTCTAGAGTCTTGCCTTGGATTCCATATTATCCACAGAAGTGAACTATGCAGTAAATTGGGTAGGCCAGGCCTAGGGTGAGCCCCTAAAGCAACTGGGATGTTCTGATGACAGAATCTACTTTTGAAGTGTGATGTCCTCAAAGAAAAATAGCTGAGCTTCAATCACAGGGTAACTCAGAAAAAGCGAAGCCAGTTCGTTACTGTTGTGGGTTGAATTGTGTTTCTCAAAAAGATTTGTTTAAGGCTTACCAACAGTGCCTGTAAATGGATCCTTGAAAACAGGATCTTTGTAGATATAATCAAGTTAAGACAAGGTCATACTAGATTAGGGTTGGCCCTACTTCAATGACTGTTTTCCTTATAGGAAGAGGGAAATTTGGATACATAGATAGTTTGGGATATTGTGACATAATAAGAAATATACATGTGGTCTTTGTTTCTGGTTCCTGTCACAGGAGCTTTTAAAACCATTAAAACATCCTGAGTGATAGGGATGAGAGGAGTGTCTTTTGTTGTTCATCACAAGCCCTGTTCAACCATATCGGAGCTTATCTTACTGAGGTGGTTCTTGGTGAGACTCTAGATAGCTTGAAGGAGGGGATTGGAACTAACCATGTGATTAGATGGTTGGAACGTTAAGCCCCATCCCCCTCTGGAGAGGGAAGAGGGGTTGAAGACTGAGTCAATCACCAGTGGGCAATGATTTAATTAATCATGTCTTTGTAATGCAACCTCCTTAAAAACCCAGATTGGAGAATACACGGAGGTAATAAAAGGGTGGTACAGAAGTTCCAGAAAGGACACGGCAGCTCCAGATTCCCTCCCCATGCCTTGCCCTATATAGACCTTCCATTTAGGATCCCTAAGTTGTATCCTTTATAATAAACTTGTAAATGTAAGTAAAGTATTTTCCTGGCTCTGGGAGCCATTCTGGAACATTATCAAACCGGAGGAGGGGGTCACTAGGACCCCGAGGTATAGTTGGTCAGCTAGAAGTACAAGTGGTCAGACAGAACTTGTGATTGACGTCTGAGTGCCGGGCAGCCTTATGGGACAGAGCCCTTTATCTGTTGGGTCTGACACTAACTCTAGGTAGTTAGTGTCAGAATTGAATTAAATTATAGGACAGCCAACTGTGTCAGAGAAATGGTGGATGTTGGGGGGGTGGGGTGGGTGGGAAACACATTTAGTGCCAGAAGTGGTTTTGGAAACTATGTCATAGTATCATAGTCACACACAGAGGGAAGATTGACATAGGAACATAGAAAAAGAGACTGGACTGAGGCATCCACCAGTCACTGAAGGATAAGGAGTCCCAGCAACCCACCAGATGCTGAGAAGACAAGAAATGATCCTGCTCTGGAATCTTCAGAGAAAGCCTGGCCTTGCTGATGCCTTGGTTTTGGACTTCTGGTCTCCTGAACTATGAGATAATAAATTTCTGTCGTGTTAAGCCACACAATTTGTGGTACTTTGTCACAGATGCCCTGAGAAACTAATGGCTTACTTGAAGTCTATCTTTATAAAAGTATCTCAGCATTACATTATATGTTTTTATATTGTATATAAACACATCCAATAATGCCTTTTATTTCATAATTAGAATGTACGAAATATCCTCAAAGAAGTCACATCCTTGTAAAGTAGTAGTAGTAAGTAAAATAGGCCTGTAAATAGATTTTTTAAAGATGTTCATATATTCCATCTTATAGCACAGACAGGAAAGTCATCCACATTCACCAGGGCTAAAATAAGATTATAGATTTAACATGATTTGTTTGGAGTTTTCTGGCAAATATTTTCCTGGATTAAATGGCTATAGTCAAATAAATATTGACATTCTTGAGCCCAAACTCTGTCCCCAAAAATATGTAAATATTTATTACATACTAACTATGTACTAAGCATTTAGCACCATGCCAGACCTTTAAGAATACAAGAGATATTCAGGTACCGTTTCTTTCCATAAATAATTATTTATATATATTTATGTATACTTATGCTTAGGTAGATAAAATAGATGTACATATCTTTTTTCTATTTCTTCCAGTAAACTATTATTTCCTTGTTGTTTCTTATCATGTGGGAATTCTTTATGCAACTAGAAAAACAAGGTCTTGCTAAAATTACACTTACTATATAATGATTTTCACTGATAATCTGTGACTAAGAACCTCTGTTAAAACAAATGAGGCTTAGATCAATAGTATATCTCTGCCACCTTAGAGAAACTGTCTTTCATACATGAATTTTGTTTTCCTCTAACTTAAATTGAGCCCAAGGATAGGCATGGGGTGTTCTTTTATGTCTTACAAGGCTCAGAAAATAATGAGACTATAGTGTTTCTAGTATTAATAATTCACTCATAGAATCACAAAGGCTTGATAAGAAAACTCTTAGCACATGGATAAGAACACAAAGAAGAGCAAATATTGACAGATAAATACATTTGTTTACAGATATATTTCTCTTTCCCAAGGGACTCAAACTCACATAGTTTCTCTTAGCTGTTGTGTTAACAACTTCTCTAGCTACCTGTTTGTACTTTTATTTCCTCTTGTAAACACACTTGTTTTCTACTGTATTGACATTCGGCTGGTTTTAAAGCATTTTTTCCTGATATTTCCTGTTAGGAAAAAGAATTATCCAGTTAGGACAAATTGTATATGTGCAAAATCCTACTAATTCCACATGAATTGTTATTGTTCTCACTAAAAACACCTGAACATGAATGACTCCGGGCATGGGCTGAGATCAGTTCTCTTGAAATGGCCACTAAAATAGCCAAGATAGTTAAAATAACTTGCCTGACATAAGGAACTCTATTTTTGTTAAAATCTTCCATTTTAATTGTCTGCCTGACCTAAGAATGACCTCCCATGTGTGCGTGTGATTGCTGTAATGTTTCCATGACCACAAACCCACAACTTTCTTCCCCTGAACTGGTCACACTAACTGATCATGCTGACCGTTTGCAACACTCCCTAGACACAGGTTCTGTGTAATTGTATGCTTTGTTAACTAAAATCAAATGTTACACCTGGCAAAACCCCGTAGTTATATTCTGTTTCGTTCTTATATTTTGTTAGTAACCTACCCAAGGTAACTCCATTGTGTAATGGTTCTTCCACCTTGTCTCTATGTAACTGCCTTAAACCATATCTTGTTGGTAGAACTCCAGGGACTTTACCAGCTGTGTCTGGGACATAAAATTAATCAAAACTCCCTAACAATTAAAAGTTCCCATATTGGTTACTAAGTTACTAGTTTATGGTTACTATGGTCACTAAATTGCTATGTAGCCAACTTGCAGATTTTGCCTACATAAGCTTCTTGCTGATTCCATTCAGTGTCAAGAGCTTCATGGCAAAAGCCTACTCTTGACAACGTGCTAATAAAGGACTCTTAATATTAATTTGAACTTGGCATGCTGGCATGACTCCTTCTCATACTTTGGTCATAACACTCTCTATCATGCTTAAAATGGTACTAGGCAAACCCGTGATTCTAGCCCACTGAGATGAAGTTTAGTTCAAGGATGGCAAATAGGTTTTAGAACACTTGTTAGAACAAATGTTAGTTTCTTGTCTTTTAAAGCATTCTGAACTAATCTGGACCTACAGGAAATGAAAACTCTGTGTTAGTTGTTTTTGTCTACACTGGTAAAGAATATGGAAAGAGCTCACTTTTGCCCAGGTGTTTGCAATCTCTGATTTCTTTGGAAAGATGCATCTGATTTCATGGAAACAGATAGTGACAGAAGGACCTTCTGTGACTTATGGCAGGCTGTTGCACTTTGGGATTGTGGTGGATAGATCTCAGAGTGACCCCGCATGGTTCTCCTCACCTCTAGGTATTCATACTTTGGTGTAATACTCTCCCCTTGAGTGTGGGTGGGACTGTGACTTGCTTCTAACCAACAGAATATGGCAAAGGTGATAGAATGTTACTCCTGTGATTACATTAATACATATGAATATAAATGTATTTATTTACTGCTGGCTTGAAGAAGCAAGCTCCTGTATTATGAATACACCTATGGAAAGGGCCACATGTCAGGGAACTATCAACAGCTTCTAGGCACTGAGAGCCTCAGTCTGACAACATCAAGGAACTATATTCTACCAACCACATGAGCGTGGAAAAAAATCCCAAGTCTTGGATGAGATCACAACCCTGGCCTGGACTTCAGTCTTGTGAAGTTTTAAAGCAAAGAACCCAACTAATTTATGCCTGAACTTAATACCTTCAGAAACTGTGAGCTAATAAATGTGTGTTGTTTTAAGCAGCTAAGTCCCTGATAATTTGTTATGAAGCCAAACAAAACTAATACTGGGGATTACTGGGCAATTATGTTGGAGGGAAAATGTAATCTGAGTGTTGAGGACTTGGTACTCAGGGAGCCTTTCTTTAACTGTCATGGCCACTCTATGACAAGTTAAAAATCCCATTTTAAAGATGAGGAGATTTAGTAAAGGAGAGTTCAAAAACTTTGCCCATATAATATAATAAAAATCTAGTTTCAAGCTCAAGTAGATCCTTCTGATTGCAAATCCCATGTTCCTTCCAAGACATTATATGCTACTGGTCTGAACTCACCAATTTAGTTTGGATGCTTCCTCCACCTTTGATTTTAGTGCTGACTCTTGTCAGTGATCATTTCTCTAAATTCAGGTCCCACCAGGATAAGGCATGGCATTCAAAGAAGGCAATGAAGAGAATGTCGAAGTTCAAGAAGTTGACACATCACAGGTAATTCAACTTGATTTTGGATATCAGCAATCAACTGGTGGAGACTCACCCTTTAGACAGAGACCTCAAACTGGAAATTGTTGATGTGGGGTGGCAATGGAAAGGGGTGAGATATTTGAAACACGTTCAAAAGCACCCTAAAAGTAATGAATATTTTTCTGCAGTGTAATTGAATTAGGTAAACAACTATAACTATTTCCCTTCTGCAAATGTCCTGTTATAGAGAGGTGTTTGGTAATAAGCAAACCTACAGAAACAAGCCAAAGAAGTCACTTTACTTATACAACCTAATGTCCTTCCTTTCTTGTCCTTCCTCACTTCCCTCTGATCATTTTTCTCTTTATGTTTCTTTATAAGAAGCTACTCAAGGTGAAGAGAACTAGAGTTCCTAAAATAATATGACCATCCATGATTATCAAAGTTTTCTACTAAGATATCATCTTCAGATGGGGAAGAATTGTCTCAAAACCTAGGGTCCACTCACTGTCATTGGAATTACTTCTAGCAACAATCCAAATCTAGGACTACCTGACAGGCTAGGTGCTGAGTCTCCACATAAGCACTATCTCCTTCAACTGAAGGTATTTCATTTTGTCTAATGTCCCCCTTCCCCTGCCACCCCCCCCCCCACCCCGGACACAGTTACAGACTGTTAAACTCCTTTTTGTCATAAGCATTGTGAAGCTCAGAGATTACCTTAACTAGCAACCAATACAGACTGGCATATGAGGGGTCTCTGCAGAGCACAGATACGTAGATTGAGACAAAGAAAAGTCACGTGACCTCGCCCAGGGAATCAATGGGTGGGGTAAGGTGATAATGTACATATCTTTCATCATTTATTCATTCAACAAGCATTTATTGGAAATACTTCAGTCAATAAATTAACCCTACTAGAGGGTAGCATATAAGAACGACCAAGCCACTGTTCACAACCACAATCTCACAGTGACTCTAGTGCAAGATATGGACCTGCCAGGAATGATTGTAACATATGGGTTTCATTCAAGGACAAATATTGAAGCGCTGAAGTCTGTCTAAAGGTAGTTTCCAAGAGAAGCAATTGTTTGGGTCTCTAAGAATGATTAAAAGACAAACAAGAAGAGAGAGCAATCCAGAAAGAGGTAAATTGTGCTATGCTCTCTTCACTGAAGTGACCATAGCATAAACTCAGCTTCCTCTCTCTATTGTCTGCCCAGCTGCAGGTCAAAAAATTCTTCTGCCCACTCCTTTAATTAGCAAAATGAATCTTGTGTAACTCTCAGCTAGGATGTCATGAATTATCTACACATAAGTTTCCCAGTTACTGACTTCTCCACCCTTGGGTAAGCTAGGTAGCCTGATCAGGGAAACTTGTCTGGGGACAGCTGAGCAAGCTCTGATGGCGTGCTTCTCCTGAAAACTTACAGAGCTTGATCTAACCCATTATCTTTTTTTCATACTAGCCCAATCCTGGGTGTTCCCTGTGTTCAGAAAATAACCACTTGCTTCCTCTCTGCTAAGCTGCTTTTCACCAATTATTTCCAACTTTTCTCCAAGCTGGTTGTCACTTTGGCAGAATGAGAGAAGAATTCTTAACATTTTTACATCTTAAGCTTAGCAATTATTATTCTCTATGAAGCTATTGGGGAAGGGGAAGATTGAAAAAAGTGAAAAGTTAATTAAAATATGTTTCCCAAGCGTTGTTTTAGAGTGTGATGGGGTAGCTTAATGTGAAAGGAAAGTGGGAAGTTATGGTCTCATTTCAGCCGGAAGGCTGTATTTCGAGGAAGCGTGGTGGTGCATCAGATATGGTAAGACAGGGGTGTCTGGTCTTTTGGCCTCCCTGAGCTGCATTGAGCAAGGAGGAATTGTCTTGAGCCACACAAAAATTATATAACATAGTTAGTGTATATACATAATAAGACTTCTTTTATTTTTTCATATTTTTACTATAAAGTTTAGAAAAATGAGAACAATATGAAACTAGTGGGAAATGTGACCTATTTTTGTAAAACTAATCTATCAACGTCTGTTTTGATGGAAGTGGTTGCAATTCTTAGTAAGTCCTCAAATGCTCATCAGAAATATTTGTTCAAGTTTTACTCTTTGTGTGCTTCATAATTGAAAACAGCTGCTCGAAAAATGTATGTGCTGCCAAAAAGCAATATCATGAATAAGGTATGACTGTGAACTCCAAAAATGGAACTACACACGGGGTCACAAAGAAAATAAATGTTAAAAAACACATGATGTTAAAAGGTTTTGTGAGGCCACATTAATGGCTGTCCTGGGCTGCACGTGTCCTTTGGGCCTCAGGCTGGACACGCCTGTGCTAAGCCCTCCTGGAAAGAATCGATTGCAAGCTGGAAACGTACTTCCTTCTCCTCAGTTATTCCAACCCTCAGCCATCTCTCTAAATTCTTTGATCCTTACTTCTGCCAGCATCATGCAATTAATAATTTTGTCATAGAATATCTCAGTCCTGTTGCTTTGGAAGTTGACACTGACTTTCCTCCCTCTACTCCTAACTAATTTGCAAGTTATGGACACAATCCAAATCTTAACTATATCTGGCATGGTCTCATCAGGAACACTTGGACCATGCTTGAGTTCAATCTTTTCCATGCGCTGGCTGGGTGATCTTGGGCAAGTTACTGAGTGCTCTGTAGTAGGGAACTTTAGACAGACCCAAAGCCAATTATCACAGAAAACGGTCCTGGGAATTGATGTGCTTATCACCTAGTGTCACGGTCAAAGATCAAGAATGTGCTGGGGTCCATTTGTACTCATCACTTGCACCCAGTGGACAGGCCAGCCAGTGGGTGGCCAGAATTCCCAGCACAGTAAGATAGGAAGGAAGAAGTGTCAAGACATAAACCCTGTTGAGAACAGCAAAGGAAGCTTCTTGTACCCAATAGAGTCTCAAATCCAGGTAGGTGGTAACATCTTCAGTTGCATGACCTACAGGAAACATCCCAAGACCCAGGAAGCTGCACCTCTCCCTGGAAGCATGCTACTTTAAGACTATTTACTATGCCATCTCTGCAAGTTTCAGTATCCTCCCTTATTAATATTATTTTTCATTTGAGTTGGAGCCTCACTCCTTCGCCCAGGCTGGAGTGCAGTGGCATGCACGCTCATGGCCACCCCAGTGTCAACCTGCTGGACTCCAGCAATCCTTCCACCTCAGCCTTCCGAGTAGCCAGAACCACAGGTGTGGCTACCACGCCTGGCTATTTTTTTATTTTATTGTAGAGATAAGGTCTCACCAAGTTGCCCGGGCGGGTCTCAAACTCGTGGCCTCAGGCAATCTACTCGCCTCAGCCTCCCAAAGTGCTGAGATTATAGGCTGAACCACGAACCTGGCCCGTATCCTCCCTTATTAAAGAAGCTTTACATCCTCCATCTAGGGCTGTTGGTATTGGTATCCTTCCATAAACCATGTCACCATCTCATTGTGACAGTCATATGCTCTCTAAGTTTCTCTAATTTCCTTCTTTGCCAAATAAGGATAATGTCTACATGTGCCCATGCATTTATTGAGAAAATTAAAAGAAACAGTTCTTACAGTGCTCTTAGCATAGCGCTTGGCATCTAGCTATAATTATAAATACAAGTATATGGATCATATATATTATATAAATATAGAGCCATATATTTTATGTGAATCTGAATTATAATTCTAATTATAAAAATATAATTAAGTAATATTCTTTTTCTGGGAATCTATCAAAACACCATACATTTTACGAATATTATCTCAAATGCTTACAATACCCCAAGGTATGTAATTGTCACTTCCTTTGGAGCATTGGGAAAGGAAGCCTCAAAAAAGCAATGTAATTACTGCAAGATCACTCAGCTAGTTAGTAGTAAAGCAGGATTTGAATGGAAGTCCATGTTTGTGCCACCATCCTGTTCTTCTTTACAGTTAAACCCCAAAGAATTTTGCTTCCAAATGTGTACAGAGGCCCCTAATAAAGGACCTTATTAATGCAGAGAAAGGGGATAGTGCTGCCTTTAATCTGCACTTTGCTGGGTAATTTTTTTTTTCAACAATTTGAGATTCAGTGGTAATAATACTGTGTTCCTTTCCATCCTTACTCCAACTCATACCAGCACTTCTGCCATCATCGACTTTCACTCCCATGTTCCTACATATTACACTTAAGCTTATTTATAAAATTAGCCTTCAGGGTGAAGCATGTTGGACAGCATGGAATGCTCTTCCACGTGCCTCAAAGACCCAGACCAGACGTCACTGTTTTTGTGATGCCTTCTCTGTCTTAGCCCAATGACTGAACTTTTTCCCCCAGAGCAACCATAATACCAATACAAGCCTCTGATTGAGCATTTACTAATTACCATGATTACAGCTAAAACTTATAGAGCACTTCACTGTGTGCCAGGAGCTATTCTAAGTGCCAAGCACTATTCTAAGTACTTTCCATGAATTATCCCATTTAATCTCTATAACAATCATTTTGGATAAATAGTACCATCAGCCCCATTTTTTTAGCTGAGAAAACTGGATTGATTTTGATTACTTGTCTGCCTCCCCCATTCCTTAAACTAAGTGATTCTTCTCTTTTTATCTCAGCATCCATTTTGTTAATACCTGCAATGGGCTAGGTGCTGGGAGTACCTCACTAATCTTTACAAAAACATACAGTCGGTGCTAGACTAAGTTCCGTTTTATGAGCAAGGAAACTGAGGCTCAAAGACATTGCATAGCTTTCTGAAAAGTAGAGTCACAATTGGTAAGAAAAAGAATTGCTATTCAAATCTATGGTTGTCGGTTCCCTTATCTAACTCTGTAGATGTAAAATGAATGCCTTTTGAATTAAAAAATAAAATAAAATAACAAGAATAGAAAAAATAAACAGTACATTTTACATTAGGTGGCAGGGTCAAGAAGATGTATTATGCCTTAAAAGATAAATTAGGAGACACCAACCCATTATGATGTCTTGAGAAGACAGATTCAGTCCTGCACAGACAATGACACATTTGTAGGAGACAAACAGACTTTTGTGAATTACTATTCATCAATAGCTTAGCGATGGAGAGAAATGGTCTTCAGGGTAAGACAGATCCTGAGTTTGAACACCTGCTCTCACTTCCTCTGCAGGACCTGAGGCTTGTGATCTACTCCATCTGAGCCTCAATTTCCCAACCGACAAAATGAGGATAATAACACCCTGCTTGATGTGAGCTGTTATGAGGATCCCAATGAGATAATACATACAGAAATGTCTGAATAAATTCTAAACACCCTCATGTTGTTGGTTTTTCATCTCTCTCCCAGGGTTTATACCAAATGCTGTCCAAAAAGTGCCCACCAGCATTCATTTCAAATATATGTATACACAGATATTCCTGAGAGAAGCTCTCATGAAAAGTAGCTCTTTCTTAATCCTGGCTAATTCTTCAAATGAGGCCCCAATGTGTATTTTACCACCAGCCACAGATTCTTTCATTAACAAAGTGATTATTATTATTTTTTCAAGCTGCTAGGTTTTATTCCCAGTTTTATTACACTGATGAGAATTTATAGATGGGAGAATATAATAAAGTAAAAGTTCAAGCTCAGTTTTGTGCAGAACTGATACGGTCTCCTCTGCCTGAGATGAGAAATAAAAGCATTATGAGTGAAAATGTCATTGAGTTAAATAAGCTAAATATCTTTAGAGAAATTGATTTACTGCACTATCCCCCCCTGGAAGTCAGAGCCACCCACACTTACACAAAGCCATCTTATTTCATGGGTGAGTCCCCTGGCTTTTAATAGGTTTTGACACTCCCCACCCCGTTAGCCCAGGAATCATTTCTCTTGACTTTATCAGCAGCAGCAATAAAAATACTACGTGGATTAATTTCATTTTCTGAGACAGAGGATTGTTTCAGGATATCCAGGTATCAAGAAGAAATGTTATTGTGGACGGTATGGGATTTTGATTCATTTCTGTCTTTTCCTACAGCTGAATTCCGGATTGTCGATGAAGATTGTTTTTGGTGATTAATTTGCTTCCCCAGTTCTAGATATGGCCATCCATGGTGATAATATAATGACATGTATTGAAACACCTTCAGTTTACATGAAACAAAAGTTGCTCAGAAAATTCCTCAAAGATCCAGCCCAGATATCACTGTTTTTGTGACGCCTTCTCTGTCTTAGTCCAGTGACTGAACTTTCTCCCCCCACAGCAACCATAATACCAATACAAGCCTCTGATTGAGCATTTACTGATTACTGGTAATCAGTACTTTGAAAAACAGAAAACGATGTCAATAACCAAGATTTTGTTAGAACCCAATATTGTATCTCTTTTCCAAGCTATGATACCTCCCAACCTCCTCATGTAGACTCCCCTCACAGAAAATTCCAACTTTTCCACCTCCTCAAACACATCGTTTGTTAACCCAAAGGGTTTATGAGAAGAAATGGGGACAGTTTATTTTGCTGGAATGCAATTTACTATTAATCTTCATCACGTGGAACCATAAAACATGACAGTCATGGTTTATGCAAATGCAGACAGGGACAGAGTGATGACCCTGACATCAAGAGCAAATTAAAGTCCAAACTCCTTAGGCTGACCCCGATCTGCCTTGCCAATTATAGGTTCTATTCTTGCCACATAGAAATCTATTGATCACTAACTTGTCATTGGGAATTTCTTCCCGTGTCACTACTTTTGCTATTTCTTCTATCTGAAACACCTTCCCTATTTTATTTTACCAAAGAAAGAAGGTATTCATTCAATTACTATATATTAGGCACTCACTATGTGCCAGACCCTTCGAAAATTTCAGCAAGCAGACATCTCTCCTCTTAAAACAGTATGGTGTGCTGATTAAGAGTGAAGGCTAGAGCCACAGCCTGGGTTAGAATCCTGGCTTTGCTTTGAACAGCTTGTGTGGTCATGCTCAAGCTACTTTAGCTCTCTGTGCTTCTATTTCTCTCTCATCTGTAAAGTGAGCATCCTGATAGTAGGTATCTCCTAGAAATGCTGTAGCTTTAAATGGATTAACTACAGCCACGGTCAAAAGCAGACAGAAAGTAAGCACCCAATAATTAAGCTACTGTCATAATTAACTTTGCTTATCCAGGCCTTGCAACTTTCTTCCAAGACTGAGTTGAATCTCTACTTCTTTTGTGAAACTTTCTCTTGACTACCCCAGCCCAGGATTTGTTTTCCTTCATTCCTTCAGCAACATTTATTCACTGAACGGAAAATAGGAATTATCATCGACGTCAATCCTGATCAAGTATTAATGACTGCTTAGAGCCAGGGCTAAAAAGCAACATGAGGCCTATTCCAGAATCTTCAGGGGGAAAAAATGATATGTAAGGATTGGTGAGTGACACGAATGAGAGCAAGTCATGAGAAAAGATGACTGAGTGACAAGACTCAGCTGTATATTAGCATAACCAAAATATTCTCTCCTCTGCTTCCCATAATGTTATGATTATATCTGGGTAGTTATTTAGCTTCTCTGAGCCTCAGTCTCCTCACCTGTAAAAATATTTTAAAGAGCACTATCTTCTAGTATGGTTGGTTGCTGCTTGCAGTGGCCCACACCTGAATCCCAGCACTTTGAGAGGATCACTTGAGGCCAGGAGTTCGAGATGAGTATTGTTGGGCACATCACAAGAAATAATGTATCTAGAGAGCCTAGGTGGAGGCTGGTACGTAGTTGGAGCTAATTTAATGTTTGCTGTTGCTATGTATTATTATTATTATTATTATTACCACCTATTACCACCAAGCAGCAATACCACCAAGTGGACATTGATTACATGCTTTGGATTGTGAGCATTTTCAATGCACTGCCCCTGTCTCCCCAGTTAGTAACTTTCTTGGGGGTAGCAACCCTTTGCTCCTCACGCACTTAACACCTGCTCCAGAAGAGAGAAGCCTCAATGTACCTTTGTGGTGTGGGTGTAGTTGGGGTGAGAGCATCTTTTCTCCTGCATCCCCTGAGGAAGTTCAAAGCTAGAAAGGTGAATGAATATCTGAAAGGTCCCTCTTTCCCGAGCCAGCATTCCTGCTTTGCTGTTACACAAAGAAAAAAATGCGAGGAGATGAAACTCAATATTAGATGGGTTTCTTCCTTCAGGGAGAATCCACAACTATACCTCTTTACAAGGGACACTGCTCAGGCCACAATTCAGCTAAGCTAAGTTATTGCATCCCTTGGCTGTAGGCTTTATGCTAAGTATACGGAAATAAACCAGAAAAGGACAGAGTGACAAAGTAAACCTTAGAGGTACAAGGAGGAAAGCATTCGAGTATCTCAAAAAATGACACATTTAACAGTACAGTGTGGTCGTAAGGCCATTTGAGGCACCATAAGAAAGAAAAATGGATGGAGCTACACTGAAGGTGCAACTTTGAGAGCAGAGCTACTGAAATACAGAACACTGAAGGCCAAGAGGAGGCTGCAATGCTTGGACTGTCCACCAGAGGAGAATAGAGCACACAGTTGACTTTTTTTTTTTTTTTTTTAATCACGGGACACTGACTCTCTTCATCTTCCACAAAGCAACGGAGGACAGGTTGTTGGAAACTCAGGTCTGGGCAGCACCACTCTTAGCTGTCATTAGTCATGTGGGCAACAGCAGGGTGGTTTTAGAGTACCTTCCCACATTTCCAGAGCACTGTGATGACAGCACTACTTTATTTTAAATTTCCTATTAAGAGTTGTCCCATCATCTGCATAAGCAAAACGATATGTTCATCATATAGACAAGAAACTAGGCTCAGACAGATAAACTGTCCCAAGGCCACACAATTATAAAGTGAGAGCAGGTATCAGGTTCTCTTACTTTAACCCCACCTCCTAAGGCCACATTCATTTTCCATAAAGTGAGCTACAAAATACAAGTTCGTTTTCACAATGACCTGTCAATTCTTCACACATCCTCTAAGTGGGGGGGAGGTAACAGGGAGGGCAACACAGGGATGCTTTCCAGAAAATGATTATTCCCCACAAATAACATAGGAGCTTTCCAGTGAGTCTTTATTAAAATTCTAGTACATTTATTTAATTATTATTATTATTATTTTTTTAGTTGGAGTCTCACTCCGTCGCCCAGACTGGAGTGCAGTGGCCGCTCCCGGTCACCGCAGCCTCGAGCTGCTGGGCTCCGGCGATCCTTCCGCCTCAGCCTTCCGAGTAGCTGGAACTACAGGCGTGCGCTACCACGCCCGGCTAATTTTTTGATTTATTGTAGAGGTGAGGTCTTCGCCAAGTAGCCCAGGCGGGTCTCGAACCCACGGGCTTGGGCAA
>CAUYQG010011703.1:0-13193 GCA_963574415.1 Tarsius wallacei
ATATGACCCCGTGATCCCCCTACTGGGAATATACCCTGAAGAACTCAAATCACTCTATAAAAAAGATACCTGCACACGTATGTTTATCGCAGCATTGTTCACAATAGCAAGAACCTGGAAGCAACCATGCTGTCCATCAAAGGAGGACTGGATTAAAAAAATGTGGTACATAGGCACAATGGAATACTATGCAGCCATAAAAAAGAACAAAATCATGAACTTTTCAGCAACTTGGGTGGAACTGAGTCCATAATACAAGTGGCCTCTCACAGAAACAAAAAACTGAGTATCACATGTTCTCACTCATATAGTAGACCTTGATCATTCAATGTATTACTACAAGAAAATGACTGACAGTGGTGGGAAACTATGGGGGGCAGGGGTAGGGTGATGGGATTAATGGTAGTAAATATCTGTCTGGGGACAGGGAGACACTTCCTATCAACAAGGGTGCCTGAACAAGGCATATTTGTACACCTAACCCTTATCTGTACACTACAATATCATAATAAAAATATTGGATAAGCCGGGCTTGGTGGCTCAGCCTGTAATCCCACGCCTTGAGAGGCTGAGGTGAGTGTATTGCCTGAGCCCATGGGTTCTTGACCCGCCTGGGTAAGTGAGACCTCATCTCTACAATAAAAAAAAAAAAAAAATTAGCCGGGTGTGGTAGCGCGCGCCTATAGTTCCAGCTACTTGGAAGGCTGAGGCGGAAGGATCACCGGAGCCCAGCAGGTCGAGGCTGCGGCCGCCCGTGCACTCCAGTCTGGGCGACAGAGTGAGACTCCGACTCAAAAAAAAAAAAAAAAATGGATAAAAAACATAAATAAAATAAATAAATAAATAAAAAATAAAAAACAAACATATAGGGATTGCTTTCAAGAATTAAGAAAATTATTTTTAAATTAACATGAATGTTTTTTCTCATACATTTCTGAATAACTGTGATCCTCATAAAAATCATGTTTTTTGCTGTTATCTAATTTAATTCCACAGCAGCTTGGCATTTTTAGAGGATTGCAGGATTTTCTAGGTGATGTTGTAAAATATTATGTTTGTAAGACTGCTATAACTTAAATTATGCATAATAAATGAATTCTGTTTATTTGTGAGTATATTGGTGAAGTTTTTTGGATTAAATTTACTTTATACCAGTTTTGTTTATAGGAAGAGCTAGATTTACCAACTATGTTATTTGATGGAGGACTTTTTCAATTAAAGAAGTTTGAAAATATATTAAAACATTTTGGGGTACATGAATCATTGCCTATAAAACCACAAAACCAAAAGAACTTGCAAAATTATTTTGATTATATTATCACCGTATTCACCACACTTAAGCTGTTAGATGATTTGTCAAATAACTTGTTTCATAGTAATGACTTTGACATTAAATAGTTAAATATGTCAGAAAAAATTATTCATGTATCTAGTATAATAATGACTGAACTCATCAAATTGTGTGTGTGTGAATGCTGCAAGAACTATGAGGCATTGGGAAGTTGTGTCAACAGTGGTGAGCTATAGAACCGGATGTGGCATCGAAGGTATGTAATGTCTGAGATCACAGAAACTCTCTCAAGACCAGGAGGAGAGCAGAAAAGAAACAGATATTCCTATTCAAGAAGAAATGGTCCTTGTCAATGATTCAGAGCAAAGAGTGGGTGGTGCTGAGTAGATGCAGAAATCAAGATGGAACAATACTTGCCCTCGTCACCAGGTATGTGTTGAGGCAACATAAGAAAACTTAAGTAAGGAGATCCCAAGAAAAAAAGTAAGAAAAAGATGTTCTCCTTGGTCTTTTGAATCTATTATATTTTTTGAAATAGTCTAGTGGCAGAATTTTTCACGTTTTATAAGAAAAAATATGACCACTATCATATTATATTGTCTCCATAAATAATATTACATAGTTCAAGTCAGATAATTAGGTTAATACATTTTAATACACAAATGTTGGGTGTTTGAGTAAATGGATGGTACTAGTGAATCATGTGTATCAAAGATTAAAGTCTGTATTTATATACATGTCTTTTACTTTATTGGCACAGATGAATCTAGCAATAAGAACAGCTGTACTTGGAACAACTTATGCTTTGGATTCAGATATCAGCAAATGAAAGAATAAAAGTTTGAATTTTAAGCACTCTACTTAAATATTACTCCATCTGGAAAAAATCCAATGCCATAAAAATAAGGTTATTGCAACTTTGCTGAGAGGATTCATCTTTGGTTTTGCTTACACATACTCAAAATAAAATGAAGAATTAAAGCAATGATTCAATATTTCACACCACCTAATTTCTTTGCTTAAATCGAATGGACCAATTTTCTGTTTCACTTTGATTATTGTTAGATCATAAAAATACATATTTCATATTAAATACATATTTTGAAGACCATTTGCTGTTTTTATTCATTCCAGTTTTAAAATGATGTTGACATATTTGGAAAATTTCTAGGGTGGTTTACTATTTATTTGGGTATTTTAACATTGTATTTTATTTCAAAATTGAGAACTCATCAAAGAACCTGAAAGTAAGTTTTATAGTTTTATTTCTGCTATATAAAAAGTAAATATAACAAACTTGAGAAACCAGTTGCAAAACTTTCTAGAAGAAACTAGTCTGCATTAGCATGACTTTTATTATCAAATTCCTTCATAACTGATATAAAGAATAACTGATCAGTTCAAGAAACTGATGTGATAGCATTGAAAAATCCAGCAGTAGCTCATTACACTGAATGTAAACAGACAACCACATTTAGAAACAAAGTAGGATTCAAAAACCCAATAAATGCATTAAGCATGGATCTTCTATCCTCATCATTTAGCTATTTTTCTTGAGTTTAATCAAACATTCTATTCTTATTTTTATCTAATCTGGTTTTGCTTTACTTTTGTTTTTTTAAAGAAGTAGGTTGCAGTTGGATTTTCCAAGTGTTTATAACATTTTCACTGAATGTAAACTTGCCTAACAACAGCATATGTGATTGCAGCTAAGTGCGGCATGTTCTGAACAACTGGTATTTTGTAGTTGTAGTGCATTCAACTATCTCAACATTGGCACTAGAAAAAAAGAAAAAAAAAACTGCACTAATGAACAAGATATATTTCAAGCCTGTATTTTTGTTGATTTTTAAAACATTTTTGTTAAATATTGAGCACTTTGCAATCATTTTTAATGCTACAATGCCAAATTTTCATTTATTATTATTATGGAAGATTTAAGAGACATGTCAACCAAACATGTGCAACTTACTTAGAGCTTAATATAGGCAGAAAAAAGATGTCATGAAAAAATGCCAAAAGTTGGAATGCTGACTTGATATTACATGTGATTAAGGTCCTGGTGTTAATGTTGTTAGTTGTGATAATGTTATTGTAAGGGAGAGAAAAAAGAGAGAAAACTTTGATCTATTCAATATATACACATACATATTGAATGGCTTATGGATAAAAAGCTGATATTTGGGGTTTTTCTAGAACATTACAGTGAAGGGAATAAAGTGAGTGGATGTAGAACTGGAACAAGATGGCCAAATTTTGATAATTATTGCACTAGGTAGTGAGTACACAAGGGGTAATGGGTGTAGGCAAGTGTAACTATATCTTCTACTTTATGAACCAGAAATTGTTCTAGATGCTTTTCATATGTTAACTTTTATAATCCTCACCTAATTTTTTAACACAGTTATTCAAGTTTATACAAAGCATAGAATATATTATTTCATCTTCTGAACTGAGGCATTTAAAAGTTCATTGATAAATTAATAAACTGAGCAACAATTTGTGTCAGTCTGTGTATACAAAGTCCAAAAACCTTTATTCTCAAAATGCTCACATAAAATATAATAAATTGTCAATGATCAATTATAGGTTCAAAAGTCTAGACAAAGGGGGAAAAAGAAGCTGAGAGTTATTAAATGTTTAAGTAAATAAATATAATTATACTTCTAAAGAAAACAGAGCCGGGCTCGGTGGCTCAGCCTGTAATCCCGTGCTTTGGGAGGCTGAGGTGAGTGGATTGCCTGCGCCTGCGGGTTCGAGACCTGCCTGGGCAACTTGGCGAGACCTCAGCTCTACAATAAATCAAAAATTAGCCAAGCGTGGTAGTGCGCGCCAGTAGTTCCAGCTACTTGGAAGGCTGAGGCCGAAGGATTGCTGGAGCCCAGCAGGTTGAGGCTGCAGTGGCTGAGAGCAGCCACGGCACTCTGGTCTGAGCGACAGAGTGAGACTCCAACTCAAAAAAAAAAGAAAAAAGAAAAAAAAGAAAACAGGATTGAGAGGTTGATTTCTTTCTAGACAATATGTTTCTGTATTTATGGTGCATTCTCATCCTTAAAACACTGCTACTCTTTGAGTTTAATGCTTGTATCACACTGATCCTGTAAGCTAATGTAGTAATATTACTTATTTCTCTTTGAAACACAAGCAAAAATAGACTATAATGTTTTATAAAACATTTTGTTCTTAGATGTAATTATTCTGTAAATTTAACATACCTGGAAAGAAAAATCAACAATTGTTTCTTGCTGGATCATTGGGTTTTTTTCCTAACTAAAAGTTATATTATGTCAAAATTTTATTTCTTTTCACCAGTTTTCCTTAGAATGCTGTTTGTTTACAATATCGATTTTCCAAAAAATTTCTACAGCAATCATACTGACTATATATATTAGGTCTATCGTGAGAGACTGGAGTTCCACTGAACATGACTATCTCAGATGGACTTGCTTTAAAAAATATGTTTAAGTTCTTATACATGTTTGTGAGCTTTTTGGCAACAAAAGATATTTCACAAGCAGTTAGCACCAAATATTTGACATTTTTCTCATATATTTTTTCACTTCTTTATTCTCAATAGCACTAATTCTGTTCTTTCTGCATTGGCAAACAAGTATATCCTCGATGACTAGGATTTTATTTCATTATGTTAAGAAACATAAATTTAAGATAGAGTGGCAATAGATGGAAAACTTAAAAGCATTTGCAATAATTGGTGCAATATTAAGAATAAACAAATTTTGCTCATTAGTGTCATGTCAGCTCTGTCTCTTAGGAAGAGGTGTCAGAATTTCTAACAAGAATTTTCATTCCAGCCACTTATTCTTAAAATAAGCATTTTATTCAAGTATATTGCATATGTAGAAAAGTGTACAATAAAATGTATATAGCTTGATAAAATAATTTTGCACAAAATGAATTCACTAGTGCAACTGGCATCTGGATTACATAATAGAACTTCTTCCAAAATTTGAAATCTCTTTTGCCTCCAAGTATTACTTTTCACAAACATGACCAGGATTCTCATTTGTAAGATCATAAATGTATTTAGTTCATTAGTTTTTCAATATTAGGCGAATGATATGATAAAATATATAGGTACCTTTTAGACTTGTTTTCATTTAATATTGTGTAGGTGAAACTTATCCATAGGGTTGTATGTTATTGTAGTTTATTCATTTTTGTTGCCATATAGTATTATTTTGTTCTATAAGTATAATATAATTTACTTATCCATTTTTGATGACATTTATGTTGTTTCCATATGGACAAGTATAACTAGTGTTACTTAGGATATATATCTGTACATATCATTTTGTGAATATATTTATATATTGGGAATTTACATGAGAGTAAAATTATTGATGTATATTCATAGAAACCTATTATCATAATCTACATACCAGTTTTACATTTCTATCAGTCACATATGAGTGTTTCAGTTGCTACACATTCCTGCCAATACTTGTTATTTTTCTCATTTTTTTTTAGGATTTCTAATGGTTGTTTAATTGTAGATTGTAGACATCTTTTTCTCTGATTTATTGAAATCTAATTGACAAATAAAACTTAAGCATATTGAGGCTTTGGTTTATGTATGTATTGTGAAATGATGGCCATAGTTAAGTTAATTAACATGTCCATCACCTTACATAGTTATTTTTTAAGAGAGGGATAAAAAGATATAAGATCTATCTTTTAGCTAAGTTCAAGTATACATTACAGTATTATTACCCTAGTCACCATGTTGTATATTAGATCTCCAAGGATAATACAGTTTTAATTTGCATTTTTATGGCTACTAAAATTGTCACATTTTATATGTTCATTGGCTATTTGGATATTTTATTTTACAAAAGGCCTATTCAGTTTATTTGCCCGTATATCTATTGTATTGCTTGACTTTCCTCATTGATTGTAAGATTATATGTATGTAATTTGAGCTACCTTTCAAAATTAATATCGATTCTGTTAGGCTTAAGAAGATTGAACATAGTTTCAACTTAAAATGATGACTTTAGTGGATTCCTAGTGTTCACTTGGAGTTCTGCATGTTTCCTAATTGTTCATTAAGCAAATGTGCTTCTACAAGTCTTTTTTCTGCTTTTTGTTTCATGATTTAAACTAAAAGTTTTGTAGAACAGCTTTTTTCATTTCTTCTCTCCTTTTTGTCAAAGCTCAGCTTCTACTTAGTTTAAAATTCTGAATATAGAGATAATCAAGGAGTAGACACATCCTTCCCAGTCAAACAAAGATTCTTGTTATATTTGGTGGTAGAAACTGAGAGATTGGACAGAAGTCGAAAGAACAAAGTCAGCCAAAATCACACCAAAGAGAATAGGTAATTCATTGAGACAATACAACTTTTGATCACATTTTTCCTTTCACCGAGTATGCATATTTGTCCTGAAGAGATTTATTGCAGCCAATATTATACTTTTGTTCTATTTAAATATAGTGTTCTTGGTGGCAAGCAACAGATTCTGGCTCTGGCTAATGTATCACTCTCCTAAATGGGAAAAAAAATCAGCAACAACAAAAAAATGAAAAATGTTCACTATGTTCTTTTTAGTCATGAGTGAAAGAACAGAAATTGACACCATGTTAGAGGTTAATATTCGATACTCTTAGTCAAATTGAATTATCCTACCCTATTTTAGGCAAAGAGGTTAAATAAAATAAACTGAATAATTTAGTAAAGATGTGTGACCGGAGATGGGTAAAATATACATTACACTTATAATCTTATGACACTTAATGTGATAATATAATCAAAATAATCCTGAAGTATGTTCAGATAAATAAATATTTCTGATAAAAATTAATCCTGGTGCAAGTTCAAATGTAGAACTTAGGTCTCAATGAAAAAAAAAATCAATACTAAGAAACATTCACTAAAATACCTTGGTAAAAATATTGCAATTCCCTTCATGTAACTTATGATAGAAAATGAAAGATTAGAAACCACTCAGAAACTTATGTGCTTTTCTCTAAAGTGTTAGTAATGAATTGGAAATTTTGAAAAAAATCTTTGATAGTTGCTGCCTTTTAACTGTATCATGATGTTTATAGGAAGTACTAGAGAAGTAGAGTTTATTTCCAGAGAGTAATATTTTTTCGATGTTATATTAAGAAGAAAAAAAAGAAATATCCCCATCTCTTATCAAAATGATAGGGTTTCCTGGTTATAAATAAATTGATGTTTCTCAAATGAGTAGAATAAAAGTGTAATTTAAGATGTGTCTAAAATAAAACAAAGTGAAAAGACAGGCTTATGCACCTCATAATTAGAATAGAGTGGACAGAGAAGAACAAAATTTTAAAAAAAATTCAGAATAAGAAAAAAAGGGAAGGGGAAAAAAAGGGATATAAAGATAAAAGAAACAGGCAGAAAAGCTTCAGTGTAGAAGGCAGGACAGGGGCTAAGAAAAAAAGATGATCAAACAGTGTTCATAGAGAATAAGGAACTCTAGAGCCAGCTAAGTCCTGATGCTGACAGCTTGACACAGATATTTCCAAGGGAGAACATAAGCCACAGCAAAGGATAAAAAAACAAGATAAGAGAGCTACCAATTCAGCAGAAGAGATCAATGGTGATGTACTGGAACATATTGGAAAAGAACAACAAAGAGAGTGAAAATGAGACACAGGTTTAGGTAACTCTGGTGACTGAACTCTTGCCAAAAACCTATGGGACATGGGATAAGCCATCTTAAAAAATACCAGTTTTTATACAGCTGAGTTAGGGACATCATGGTGTAAGTGTATGCTTTTTTAACTGTCTTTGTCATGTCTAATTTAAATGCATACTCAAGTTTAATTATCCTAATTTTCAATGATTACCTGTTGACAAAATTTAAGTGAACACATATACAGCTTCATAGCAGCTCATTCTCCATTAGCAACTCCAGAATACTGTTTGTATTCCTATATCAGGTAGCAAAGTGATACCTAAGTTTAAGTCAAAAAATATATTTTAAGGCTAATTTTTGATTTTTTATTTGAATATTTGATTATATATTTCTACTTGATAAAACATATGACAGGAAAAAAAGGAGTAGTCATAAAAGCAATAGGAAAGACAGATCACGTCGACTGAGAAGAATTAAGAATGAGAAGGAAGTAATTAAGTATGTAATATCAGGTAATTTATAGCCTTGCAGCACATGTTCTTTGGTGATATGTTCCATTGTTAGTAAAGAGATAAAAACTGAAGATCTATGCAGAATGATGAAAATATATTGTTCAAAATTTGTTTATCATTCAAAGACTATAATTTATTATTGTCTTCTGGAAGGAGAGTCACAAAATATCCGTTCAAATTACTGCTTTTTGATATTAGTATGGCCAAAAGCATATAAAAATGCTCAAAATCATTAATCATCAAGGAAATGAAAATTAAATAAGCAATGAGATATCATCTCATCTCAGTTAAAAATGGCTATTATCAAAAAGATAAAAATTAAACACTGGCTGGGATGCAAAGAAAAGAAAACTTTTACATATTTTTGGTTGAAATATAAGTTAGTATAGCTATTATGGAAAACATTGTGACAAACTAAAAAGAGAACTACCATATAATTCAGTAATCTCATTGTTGTGTATGTACGTAAAAGGAAAAATGTCTGTATATCAAAGAGATATTTGCACTCCCTTGTTTATTGCAACTCTATTCACAATAGCTAAAATATGCAATTAACCTAATAGTCTATCAATGAATGAATGGATTAGAAGAATGTGTCGTTTATGTATATATATACACACAATGAAATGTTATTCATTCATATAAATAAAATTTTGTCATTTAGAGCCACATGTACTGGACTGAAGGACATTCCTGAGTGAAATCAGAAAGATAAATAGTGCATGTTTTTCATTCCTATGTAGGAGCTATCAAAATTGATTTCATGAATATAGTAACTAAAATACTAGTTACTCTAGGCTAGGAAAGGTAGTGAAGAAGAAGCTATGAAAAAACATTGATTAATGGGTAAAAATTACAATTAGACAAAATAAGTTCCAGTGTTCAATAACACAGTGTTCAACACAGTGAATATAGCTAATGGAAATTTATTGTGTATTTCAAAATAGTTAGAAGACAATACTTGAAATATTCCTAACACATACACACACAGAAATGACAAATGTTTGATTAGTAGAATATTCCAATTTCCCTGATTTAATCATCGCAAATTCTAAGCATATATCTAAATATCACATGCTCGTTATTAATAGGTACAACTGTTATTTATCAATAAAAATAACTAAATTGAACTTTGACATTCTTTTATTATTTCTTTTTTGTAATTCAAGAAATAAATTTAAAAAGGATGAATTAACTTAGCCACAGTTATAGATGAAATGAATGATGAGGTCAGCAGTGTGATGCAAACTGACTTATCAATGCTATGCTATACTGTTTCTCTTGGTGAAAAGAAATATCAAGAAAATATTAAGCACTACTATCACAACACCAGTACCCACAAGAAAAGAAATAAAACTGAAGAAAGGTCAAAATATCTACTATGAAAAATAAAAATTAATTAAAACTTCATTTAGAAAACGTAATTTTTTTAAATTAAATTTTATTTTATTATAGAGATATGGGGTATAATTTAGGATTAATCTCGCAAGTAGGCTGTGTGTAGGGGTAGTTTGGGCCTCTAACTAGCCCTCACTCCTCCTGGTATAGGACCAGCTACCCTTTGTGTTAACACTTTCCCCTTGTCCCTTCCTCCCTCCCCTGGCAATGCCCAGTGACTGTTGATTCCTAGTCTGTGTTAATGTGATTAATGTTCAGGTCCTATTTATGGGTTAGAACATGTGATATTCATTTCTTTGTTTCTGTGATAGAGCTCTGAGTTTGATGGCCGCCAACTCCATCCAATTTACTGTGAAGTTCATGATTTTGTTCTTTATGGCTACGTAAAACTCCATTGCATATACGTACCACATTTTATTCATCCAATAGGGTAGAAGTGTTGGCTCTAAGTTTGGCTATTGTGAATACTGTGGCAATAATATGCATGCGCAGGTGCCTTTTCCGTAGAACAATTTATCTTCCCCTGAGTACATTCCCAGGAGAGGGATTGCTGTATGGAAGGTCAATTTTTAGTTCTTTTAGGAATTGCCACACTGCTTTCCATAGAGGTTGAACTAGCTTACGCTCCCACCAACAGTGTAGAAGTATTCACTTTATTCTACACCAGTGCCAGCGTCTACTGTTTTTTAAAAATTATTATTTATTAATGATGGCCAACCTTACTGGAGTTAGGTGGTATCTCATTGTAGATTTGATTTGCATTTCTCTGATGATTATTAAGGCTGAGCATTTTTTTCCTGGATCTGTTGGCTACTTGTATGTCTCCTTTTGAAAAGTATCCACACACCTTTATGCACATTGGAGTAAGCAAAGGATTATTGACCAAATCCCCAAAAGCAAATGCTATAAAAGCTGAGATAGAAAACTGAAACCTTATAAAAATGAAAAGCTTTTGAACAGCAAAAGAAACCATCAAGAGAGTGAGGAGACAAACCACAGAATGGGAAAAAATATTTGCAAATTATGTATCTAACAAAGGCCTAGCATCCAGGATCTACAAGGAACTCAAATGAAGTGAAAGGAAAACAAACAAACAAACAAAAAACCAAAAACTAAGAACCTCATTAGAAATTCTTACATATAACAAAGAATTATAAAATATATTATTTAATAGAAAAGACAAGAAATAATTGCACAAAAATACTAAAAGTAAAAGAAACTGTGTTAAGATCATATAAGTATAATATATATAAGAAAAAACAATAATGATAATATTGAACCAATGAAGACTAAGCTTAAATGGAATAAAGGAGAATAAGCTGTAATTTAGTCAAACTGTCAATATTCAGGAAGCATACTCAGTAAAAATATAATGGCAAAATACAAGTTAAAAAAGGTATTACCAAAGTAATACTTATTGAGACGAGCATAAGACAAATGTATGTGGAATCTATTTTAATATTTTTATATGTGCTATGAAAGATACTGATATGCTATGAAAGCCTAGGATGTATTATATTTTATACAACTGAGACTATTAGCTCTATATATCCTAAACCATGCTCAAAATGCTGGATTTTTTTTTTGAGGGGATGGGGTATTTATCTTTCTTCTATGAAGAGTATCTGAGTAATAATTTTAAGAAAAGATGCAAAGGAAGATAAGATTTCTTGCATCTTTCCCCTAGATATTTGTTCTCATAGACATTAAAGTAAAAAATAACCAAAAACTTTCCACATCTATTTTCATGGCCACTTCAGAAAAGAATAACTGAAAGTCACATGAACAAGCTCTAGCTCTAGCTAGTACCATTGATATGATTAAGATTTTTTTCTTTATTTTAAATTACTATATGTGTCTTCTCTTTCTTGCTCTTCTACTTAGATACCAAGCAAACTTATAAATAATAGAAAATATTTATTAACTTTTTCTGCTAGAATAAAATGTAAGTAAATCTGAAAAAGTTATATTAAGTATACAATTATTTGCACTTTGAAAATAGTCTTCTTCTGAATTCTAAATATCTGATTTTTTTTTGAATCTCAGAAATAATGGTTCTTTCCTCAGAATAACATATAAAATATATACAAAATGTGCCTCATATACTTTGGGTAAAGTTTGAATTATCATGAATGACATGGTGGGTCAATACAGAAATTCTGACTACATAAAATATTTGAAACTTACTGAAAGTGTTTTGGTTGCTTGAGCTTTACTGGATTTATAAACTACATTATTTAAAGATATAACTCCCTAGTGTAATCTGGCACATTTCTGTAACCAATTTTATCAGGAGTTAAAAGCAGCAAATTCAACCACTAAAGGAATTGGGTGAAGACTGCTATTCCCATGTAGGGGATACAAAGCCCAGATCCACACTGAAGGCCAATCGCAGGTGGTAATTGTCACTAGACAGTTAAAATAGCATTGAGAGAGGTCTGGAAGATGGTGGCCGAACTAGTTCGGACTATGTGAGTCCTGTGTGAATGACGAGTGCATGAAAAATTTTGTGTATGTGCTGGTAAGCGAGCGGGCATGTGAGTGGCTGAGTAAGGGCTAGGGAGCAAGCCCAGCAGCTGTGGCATCGCAGCTGCTGGGCTTGGACCCTAGTGATATCCGGGATGCAGAAGCTGAGTGTCATTTTCTTTTCTTTTTTTTTTTTAAATCAGCAAACACTTCCTGGGAAGAAAATGCTGGGAGAGACTGTCTAAGTGGGGACTCTTGAGCAAGTGACCAGACACCTGGTGCAACAGCAGGTACTGCATCTTCTCTGTTTTGTCCCCGGTTTTTCCCAGGTCCCAGAAACTGAGTGCCATTATTTTTTTTAAGACAGACAAAAGTTTTTCCTGTGAAAAAGCCCCAGACTTTCCCTCACCAGTGCAACAGGAGAGACTGCTGGCTCCAGGCTTTGCCTCACCACTTTAGCACCTGGCAGGGCCCTGGCAGCAAGGGCTATGGAGGGAGTCCAGAGGCAAAGTTTCACAGAAGAGGACATGAGAGGCACCCCGCCACCATCATGAAGGTGGGACAGGAAAGTGTTCCTACTTGCTTAGCGCAGAGCAACAGACCCAATCTCTGTGACTGTCAAATCAACTACTCAGGGATTGATCATGACCCAGAAGGAATATACTGAAAGTAAAAACTTGGAGGGACCTGAAGAGTGCTGAGTTCCAGGTGCCCCCCCCCCCATCCAGGTGCGGGACAAAGGGTGTGGCCAGAAAAGGATGAGGAAGGACTCCAAAGAGATCAGTGGTGAGTCCGGGGCTGACCCAAACCCCCTCCTCCCCAACTATCCTCTAAATGTCAGATCCACATTGTGGGTCACAACTGAGAGGGACAAAACCAGGCAAAGCCTGGACATCT
>CAUYQG010011705.1:0-16395 GCA_963574415.1 Tarsius wallacei
TTATACTTTTTTCTTTTTCTTTTTTTTTTTTTTTTTAAGTTGGCGTCTCACTCCGTCGCCCAGACTGGAGTGCAGTGGCCGCTCCCGGCCACCGCAGCCTCGACCTGCTGGGCTCCGGCGATCCTTCCGCCTCAGCCTTCCGAGTAGCCGGAACTACAGGCGAGCGCTACCACGCCCGGCTAATTTTTTTTTATTTATTGTAGAGATGAGGTCTCGCCAAGTTGCCCAGGCGGGTCTCGAACCCGCGGGCTCAGGCTATCCACTCACCTCAGCCTCCCAAGGAGCGGGATTACAGGTTGAGCCACCGAGCCCGGCTAAAACATTACTTTTTCAGCAAGTCTTTGGAATTTAGTTGCGTAGTAATCACTTCATGTACATCATAGTTACACACGCACACACACACACAAACACACACACAAACACACACACATATAAATTAACAGAAATACCCATGACCAGCTAGAGTTATAATAAACTGTTCATAACAGAAAATTATTTAAATAAAAATCTGACAAAATGAAAACAAAATTATGTAATTATACCTAGATTCATTGTAGAATAGCTTATCTCTTACCATAAAAAAAAAAAAAACAGTTGGAAAACAACATCCTGTTTCTATGACAGGTGCAAACCTAGGCCAGTTTTACATTGAAAATACATAGTCACTTGGCTTAAAAATTCTAGCTGAGATATTTGACAATAATCTCCTGGATCATAGAATCATCAGCCCTGTATTGGGTTATAATCCCAATTGACTAGTACTGAACATTATTTGAGCTGTGCACATATCTTGGCAATCCAAGATTCTTGAGTGCCTCTTCTGTGTCTCCACTGGAAGAGGACTCTAAAAAGTTGATATCTGCTTTCTTCTGAACTTTGTCCTGTGAACATTATCTTCTTGATAATTGTGCTTTGTAGTCTTTTGTGTAATGAATCATACCCCTAAGTAAGACTATACGCTGAATTCTCTGAGTCTTCTTAGTGAACTGTGGAACCGGAAATGTTCTTGAGGACTCCATATAATAACATCCACATTAGCTTCTACTAATTGTTCATTGATAGTTCTGTTGTTTTTGACAATGCCCCATAGAGTAGAGCTTCTGTTTCACTGAGCAAAAGGAGGAGATAGGGAGATAGGAGTGGTTTGTGACTAATATGTCATACACTCTCAGTTATTACTGAGACGTAGTTGATTTTCTTGAATACATATTGCTTTGCTTAAAATTTTTGAAGAAATTAAGTGATGTATTATTAGTTAATTAATTAATTCTATTATTTTCATAAGTTAAGTGGTTATTGTACTAGGGAGTAGTCACCTAAGTGCCTCACATTAAAATTCTCGATGTCCTGCCTCTGATCATATCATTGTTATATACATAATTGTCAAAGCTCTGTTATTTCTTACAAAAATAACATGTATATCCCTTAGCTCAATTTTCAATGCCCTGCATAATTTGATTCCGTATAATATGACCAGAACCTTAACAGAACAAACCTGGTATTCCTCTTGAATAGACCTCATGCTATTCCCTCTGTCTAAACTGTTCTTCTTTCATATTATGAAATATATTGAGATCCTTCATTACTTCAACATGTCGTCTTTTTAATCTTCTTTGCTAATTTTTCAATTCACTGTTCCCTATCCTATAAAATATACCAGAATTTATAGATACCAATTACTTTATTTTTAAAGTTTTATTTTGCTTTTTACTGACATAATAATTGTACATATTTATGCATTATATCCCTCAGTAGCTACAGGTGCGTGCCACCATATCCAGCTAGTTTTTATTTTTTGTAGTCATGGGATCTCTCTGTGTTGCCCAGGCTAATGTCAAACTCCTGGCCTCAAGAGGTCCTCCCACCAAAGCTTCCAAAGTTGCTGGGATTACAGCATGAGCCACAACACCTAGCCTTATTTTAAATTTTGACTGAACCTCCATAGTTTTGTCCATAATGGCTGTACTAATCTACATTTCCACCAACGATGTATGAGTTCCCTTTTCTCCACATCCTTACCAGCATTTATTATATATATTTTTTCTTTTGAATGAAAACCATTCTAATGGTGAGGAGGTGATATCTTATTGCGGTTTTGATTTACATTTACATTCATGTTTAGTGACATTGAGCAGTTTTTAACATACCTGTTAATTATTTGAATGTTTTATTTTGAGAAATGTCTATTCAAATCTTTAACCTGCCTTTTAATGGACCTTTTTTAATTGAATTATTTGTTTCTTATGTATTCTGGATATTAGTCCCTTATCAAATTTTCTCTCATTTTCTCTCATTTTGTAGGTTATTCACTTTGCTGATTGATTACTTTTCTGTGCAGGAGCATTTTTGTTTGATGTAATCTCATTCGTCTATCTTTGTTTCTGTTGCCTGTACTTTGAGGTCTTATTAGGAAAAAAAAAAAAAAAAACTTGTTCAGGCCAATAACGAAACATTTATCCTTTGTTTTCTTCTGGTAGTTTTATAGTTTTGGGTCTTATATTTACCTCTTTAATTCATTTTGAGTTGACAAGTATTGACAGATAGTATCTTTTACTGCTATGAGCACAACACCTGATACAGAGTAGGCACTCTAGAAATATTTTTTATTCCAAGGACCAATGGCTGAATAAGAGCAAGTCTTAGTGGGAGAGTGTTGAGAGTAAATTCTTTGCCATTTAGGAAGCACTTTCTCACACATGCGTTTCATTTACTAGTCCCAGCAAAAATGTTAGTCAAGGTAGTCATTATTACTTCTGTAAGGAAATTGGAGCTTTTCAGTTTAAAATTCTTACCCAAGATCATACAGATACTGGGTAACCATTGCATATCTACTGAGTTCAAAGTGTGCATTCATTTTAGAACCAAACTCTTTCTATACAGAAAGAGGATCAGAAAAAGAGCTTTCTACAACAGACCTGCTTATTTTTCAATTAAAGAGGGATAAGGGCAATTAAAAAATGAGGATAAAATAGATAAAGGAAACAATTTCTGAAATTTTTGCTTAGATGTCTAGAATTTAAACTTAAGGCTTTGATAAAGAATGTTGGTTATATAATAGATAGAAACAAAGTAATTCTATTCTTTACAAAACCGCTTTATGCTAACCTAACCCCATGGCCATCTTATTACAGTAACTATGTTGTTTTGAAAAATAACTCATTCTGCTGGAGATGAAAGATAATTAACTGCCAGTATGCGGAGCAGAAAGGGGAACTTTTGTTGAAAGCAGGAGCAAGGCTAAAGTCGGGTAAAAGTGGCCTGCATGAAAGGATTTGGGAGGAATTAACTTGTGGGTGATAGTGTGTGCTATTTAGAAATGATATTAAGTTCTGTTTTGTTAGTCACTGAATCATCTTTGTTAGTCATTCACTGAGGGCTACTGTACCTCAGAAAGTTCTACTGATTGGTGCTCAGTAGATTCGGTTTACAACCACCCCAGTCTGCCTGATTCCTCCACACAGACAGGGTAATCAACAAAGGGAAATTTTTTGTAGGTGTTGACTAAGAGGTTGAAAAACATCTCTTTATCAGTAAATCGGAAACGTAGAACACATATCACAATGCTGTACACATCTGTACCCTAAGCCTTGTACCTTGATCATCACTTTGCCCACTATAATGGAGGGGGGGTGGGATTGGCAGTTGAGGGAAACTACTAGGGGAGGGAGGAGCATACTTCATCCACAAGGGTACCTGCATAACCGACGTTTGTATACCTAACCCTGAAGTGTACCCCACATCTTTATATTAATTTTTTTAAAAGTTGAATGTAAAATAAAATAAAATAAAATAAAAAGGGTGAAAATACAAATAAATAAATAAATAAAATGGGTATATTATGTACTACTCTGAATATTTTGAAAACTTTCTAGCAAAATTCCTAGCATGTGATGTGTGCTTAAAAAATGGGCTACTTCCACGCCTTTCCTTTTTTTTTTTATTTTAAAAAATTTTTTAATTTAAAGATGTGGCGTACAATTCAGGGTTAGGTATACAAATGTTCATTATGCAGGTATACTTGTTGATGAGATGTGCCACTATCCCCCCCCATCCTCCCCCCACCGCCCCGGCGGTTTATGTTTTCCACTATTGTCACTACATGCCTTTCTTTCTTATCACTACTGCACTCTATCGGTGGTCCCAGTTCCTCTGATTGGTTTTACCAAAGCGGATAAAACATATAAAGAATAATGTTAAGAGTGTGAGTAATGGAATACATTAAGAGAACTTGAATTCCACCTCCTCCATTTAATTATACCATTTTAGTGGTTATGGGAAGTGGGTGTATAGTAAAGGAAGTTGTGAAAATTTTGTATTTACAGGAAACTATGAAAATAATAGATGATTTACCTTATATGCTTTCTAGTTAACAGAATGTTTTCATGTATATAACTTCACTTGATTGTCCCAACAGCATCATGAAGCAGATGTTTTTATTTTCATTTTACAAATGAAGCGACTGAAGGTTAGAGAGTATTGGTGACATACCAAAAGTATTAGAATGAAAACACTCATGTGAGTGACCAAGTTTCTTTGGACAGAAAAGAAGTTGCCAATTAATATACTTTGTAAAAAGAAAGGTTGCAATAATTAAGTGATTGAAGATTAAAATGGAGTGTTATGGGTATATTTATTCTTGGGAGTGAAAAACAGAATTTATTTTGATATGATACTTGCAATTATGAAACTTCTCACTTCCAATATCTCATACACTTTGGAAGTAATTTTCATCATTCTTTTCTTATTGTTCCTATGGAATTTCTGATAAATGCACATCACATTCTATAGTGAAACTACATATATTCACTTATCAATGATTCCTTCATATAGAAAGCACTTATTGGCTAACAGCAATAAATTTGAAATGGTATAAAAGACCTGTATTTTACTGATAATTTTCTCACTTTTAGTTCATTTAATTAATTAATTTATTATTACTTTTAAAATTGATTAGAAAGTCCAGCAGGTAAGTGGAAATGCTATATTTTTATCATTACTTTAATTGTTTTTAAATAAAATACTTACATGTTCCATGATGTTTCTTTTCATTCACATATAGCATCACAATTCAGACATTATTATTAATTTTTAAATATATTTTAATTTACTTTTTTGTACTTTAAATTCCTATGAACATTTAGGTCTTCTGAAGCATTGTTTTATAACCCAGTTCTTAAAATGTCCTAAGACTTTATTTATTATTTCTATGAATTATTTGATTATTATTGATATTTATGTGTTTTTCCCAATGAAAATAAGTCATATAATAGCAAATATTTATAAAATATCCAATTCATTTTCACCTATATGGAATAATATCAATAAGAAAATACTAAAGAACCAAGATACATTATTAAAAACAAACAAAAAAACGTGGAAGTAACTTATCCAAACCTAAGTTTGGGGAAAATAAATTGAATTAATATAATTTTTTGGTATAAAGCTATTTAAATAAAAAAATATTATTTGAAAAAGCATTTTCTTCATTGTGTGTATTATTCAATTAACATAAACCATAAGTTTAGAATGTATGGCCATGAACAAAGAAAAGTTTAGCATGAACTTAATAGGGAGTTTTCTTTCTTCTCAGAAAGATTAAATTATATTCTAGGTTCACTTTAGAGAAAATTAAAATTTTTATTTTTCAGTCTGATTTTTGTATAAGATTGAAACCTCCATTTTTAAAATTGTTGTCTCTGATAACATCGCCTAGACACTTTCTAAAGATAAACACAATGGAATCAACGTAGTCATATGATATTTCCTGATGGAATTCCAAACTTACCCACTCTGGGACACAAATCCCATAATCAACTGGCAGGGTTGTGAAGGTCTTTCTTACATGCTAGATTGATCCGATAATCCATGCTTTGTTTTGACATATTTTGTGTATTACAACTTATATTATTTTGCTTCTATGGTAAATGATGGCTTTATAAACTGGCTCTTGCAGCGCTAGGGAAAGAAACACACTGGTAGAATGCTTAGGTTTTCATTTTTCCACAACGTAGAAAAAGCATGATCCTCAATAACTAGTTGTGGTGATGTGACAAGAGATCATTTAATTATTTTTTTATATTCTTCTATGTAACCAGAAGTAACTTCCCTTTTTGTAATTCTTTACTTTTATTTCAAGACTCTTTTATATATTTGAAAAAAGTCCCCTAAGCTTGATCAATTTGCTTATTCAGACATCTACTCTGAAAAGTGTCTGCAAAAATGTGGGATTGTACCAGTTAATCACAGGCATAGTGTTCATCTGTTTCCTTGTTCCTGTTGCTTGCTCTCTATGGCCTGAATGCTCTGGTGTGTGTGTGTGTGTATGTGTGTGTGTGTGTGTGTCTGTGTGTGTGTGTGTGTGTGTCTGTGTTTGTGTGTGTGTGTGTGTGTCTTCTCTTTGCTGAATGTGCTCTATCAACACAGGTTATGGTCATATTCTCCTCCCTTAGAGGGGAAGATTTTCTCACTACTGTATCAGGGTTAGTGTTAAAATTAGATCCCCCATTGCATTGCATCTTGCATAGATTTTACATAACACTATTGCAGTCAGTTCAGAGGCACTTCACACTCAGTATCATTTGGGATTTGAGATTTGAGATCTTTGTTATCAGTACCTCACTTCTGTGGCTATTGAGGGCATTAGAAACAATGGGACAAATCAACGTACCATACATCTATGAGCATCATAATATTGGTTGTGCTGTAGGTGCCATACTCTATAATATGCATTATTTCTATAGCTGTGTCCTAGAGAGTTTTGAAACTTTGAGATAATTTTTCAATAAGAATAATTTTGATATTGGGAAATGCTACATAACTGCCTCATGGAAAATTACAATTATACTGCCATAGTAAAAGCGAGTAAGTATGTAGCTAATTAACTATTTAATTTTATTTCACTCAGTATTTCTGAAATTTATTTGAATATATATTTTGTTGTTGTTCTCTATCCCTATTTTGTTTGAAAGATGATACTAACTGGAAAGCAAAGTACATAGCCATATTATCAGTTGTGCTTATTTAAAGAAAGAAAATGGACATTTATTTGAACCCAAAATGTAAGCACAGAAAGAGTCAATGAGGCAATGTAATATAGATTTATATCTACTGCTTATTATTACGGGTAAAAAGAAAAGCTGTTGAAAGTCTTTTCAGGTCTCAAAATTCCCCTGACTGGTTGAATAGAAAGGATATGATCAAATACCTCTTTTAGTGCTGTATTCAAACTGTGTTCCGAGCAATCCCTCAGGCCCCTTTGATGAATGGACACTACTGGGTGTCATCTATAACTACTATGCTGGCAGGCACATGGGAGACTGCATTTCTCAGTCCTCTCATAATTGACTGGACTGTATGACTGTTTTTGGCCAATGAAATGTGAATAGAAGAGACACGTTTTATTTCCTGGTTTAGGCAACTAACAACACTATGCAATTATCCAGCCTCACTCTTTCCCTGACTCAGAACCAAGATGTCCATGAGCTTCTAAAAGCAAAGCAATGAGATAGAGAAATCTCCTTTAATTTGGATCCCTGAGTGACTGCTGAATCTACCACCTCCTTTCCATTTCCTGTCACTCCCACTTACTTATCTTAGATGTATAGCCTGAACAAAAGAACTCTTCTTGATTAAAGTGACTTAGAATTTGAATAGTTTGCTGATTCAGTATAACTATGCCTCTTCTGAGTGTATATATATTGTGGGGAGGTGGTAACTCAGTCCCCTCTTTATCTGTGCCCTTTTACCTCTCTTGCATTATAATCAGAAAAGTTATATATTAGTCTGTTTACCAGACTGGAACCCTAAGAGTTTCTTAAAACAAAGATTCCACTGCTAAAAATACTGAAAGTCATGGTTAAATATCATCTGCATTTTATATTTAAGAATATTAAAGAAAATTCAAGTGAACAATGTAGTAAATTTACTTCTGACAGTCCTGGAAGCAGACATAGAACTGAGATTCTTATTATGCTTTAATTTGTTTTAAGTCAATTTTTATTTTATCACACCACAAAGTTTAAATATTGTTAAATAAAAGTTCAATAATGATAAAATAATTTTAAAATGATACAGAGCAATGGAGAAATAAAAACAGTATCCATAGGACCCCTGCTCAAAGACAAAACTGTATTTTCCTGTGTATTTTTTCTCATCTTTTAATTTAGTAGTAATAGTAATATTCATCTATTTAATTGGGCCTTCCCAGATGCTAGGCACCCTGCGAAAAGCAATGCTTAAAACCCATGCTTTCTGAAGACCTCCTGGTAGACTTCAACCCTCTTTATATCAGATTCCAGAAACAAAGAACTGAATACTGCATGTTCTTACTCATAAGTGGGCCCTGAGCAATAATCACATGAACACAAGGGAAAGATTGGCAGCCGCTGGGCACTGCTAGGGGAGGAAGGGAGGAACGAAGTAGATTGGGGGAGCACGTGACAACACAAATTATATCAGGTCCATTACCAAGGGAATGAGGGTCATTGGAAGGCCAAATTTAACCTGCATGCAGCCTACCTATATAGTTAATCCTCACTTCTCTGTAATAAAGTAAAACAAAATTTTACTATGGTTTTATGAAGATTAAATAAATTAAAAATATGTGTAAAATACTAATACTTAGAAGAGTGCCTGTATTATTATAATCACTCAATAAATATTAGTAATTTTACTTTCCATTTTTCCCCAGTTAATGCTCATTTCAAATCTCTGCAATAGGTATTGCCGTCTCTCTTTTTATCAATAATGTAAGGAAGGATTATAGAGGCTAGTACTTTCCCACCATAACACAACCAACAGACAGCTCATTCCAGAACCTATTTTCTGAATTACTACACTGTAGGAATGTGCCATTTTTATGCATCATTAATTAGTTCACGAGTGATGGATAATTTAATCTGTTTCTAATTTCTTCACTATTGTAAATAATACGTTGAATACAATGAATATTACTGTGAATTCAATATACTTTTAATCATTTTTGTGTGTTTTAAAAATTGTTCCTTAGGACAGATGATCAGAAAAGATGTTAATTTGTAAAATAATGTTGTTTTCTAAAATTCTTGACTCATACATTTAAGTTGCTATCTAAAATTGTTCTACGAGTTCGCTAACTGTAAATAAGAATGTGTTGTCATAAAAAGTATTTGGATGTTCATATTTAAAAGGATAAGTAGCGGTGACTAATTGCATAAATGAAAAATTGGCTTTAATTTTAATTTGCAGTGTTTAAATGTGCATTCTTCAATGATATTTTATTTGCTGTGATATTGTATACCATCACATGTTCTAACTGACTTATTATATGGCTCTTAGCTGTTCTTTGAATGAACCAGAATTTTAAAACCATGTTTCCTAATGACTTTATCTATCCTATGCCATCTCTCTCCTCTCTCTGCACACTCACTCCAGATTGTCATCCTTCCCCAAGCATTATCTATCATTGATAGCCGAATGATGTCCAAATCGCTGTATATCCAAGTCTCCAACCCAGATATTTCTTCTGAACAGCATTCCAACTACATGTCCTGAAAAATGCCATCTAGTTTCTCCTTGTGTATCTGTAACTCAAAATGTCCTATGCCTCACTCATCTTCTTTGCCTCCAGACCTGTCCCTCCTAATTTTCTTCTGCATGTGCTTAGTGATTGGTAAAATCATCTATCAGACTGCTAAACTGAAAGAAGGATTTTCTTCCTTGACTTTTCCCTTTCCCTCGCTTTTCTAGGCACTTTGGTTCTGGGCTTCGAAATATCTTTCAAATCCATTCCTACTCTGCTCCTCTACTGTAGCCTGTGACATCTCTTGACTGGAATCAATAAATTCTGTTCTTGGTAACTGGTTTCCCTGCCTCCCATCTAGTTATTGCTAATTCATCTTTAGTAATACTTCAAAAATGGCAGAATATGTCCATTTTACCACACCATATCCCACTGCTACCTTTGCATCTTTCTCCCCCTCTCCACAAACACTATCCTAGCTCACTAGTTTTTAAATCTGAATGCATATTAGAGTCACACTGGGAGCGTTTAGCAAAGACCAAAGCCAGGACCCTACTTCCATGGTTTAATTAGATTGAAATGAGACCTGGGCATTGGCATTTTTTAAAGTCCATGAATAAATTCTAGCATGCTGCCATATTAAACTATTGTCATCTCCAAAATTTATATTTCCATTTTTTCTCACCGCCGGTGATGTCCTTGTTCACCATTTCCATCTTGCAAATGTCTATTCACCTTTAAACACTCAGTTGAAATTAGTTTTGGCACTGACAGAGAGGAGACAGAGACTTGGAACAACTTTAATACTCCCTCATAATACAGGCCAGTTCCCCTTCCACATCATCTCTCTTGTGAACAACTGACATTTTATCTATCAATCTTATGTAAAATACTTTGTGGACACAATTTCAAGCCAGCCCCTGATGACCAAATTGCTGCCCTAGATTCCCTAGACAGTTATTCTGGAGCCGCTGGTTCAAGTACTAAAACCCAGCAGTCTTTTGTGGCTCTCAGGTAGACTACCATGTCCCTTCTTGTAGGTGTACATAACACCTTGCATTCTGGAAGCTCTTTGGTAACTCTTGTCACCATGTACAATAACTCTCTATTTGCATATTTCCAGGACCACTGGACGCTACAGGTTATAGAGCAGAAGTGACTTAGTCATGTGTCTGACTATATAATAGATACTCAATAATGTTTATCCAAAGAATGTCTTTGATAACCACCCCAGTTGCTGCCAGTTGACTACTACAGGCTCTGCAGATCCCTAAGGGACTTAGGTAGATGAGGAATCAAGTCATAAGGAAATAACCTCTTGAATGTTGGCTTACCTACCAAGTTCACCTCAGGGTCAAGTTGCGTTTCTATTATCAATCTTTATTTTCAATTTTTGCAGTTTATATGGAAAAAATTCCTCCCATGTGTTAGAGTTTAAGTGAAATAGCTTCAACCTTTAAAACATTGGTTTCTGCTTCTGGAGAATGAAGTATATGCTTACTCCACTTCTTCTGCAGTTTAGGAGTTTGGGATATATAATAAGTTCAGGATGTGCATCTCTCCAGTTTCTTTACATTTAAATAAATCAAATTAATGAAAAGCCATTATTTATTGTGTTTTTAATAAGGCTTATAGTCTTTAAACTGAGTTAGGCAGGAAAACCCAATTTATTTCTGCTTTTCTTAAGGAAAAATGTGGTCCTTAATCTTAATTAGCTTGTAGGAGTGTGTTTCTTTATTCTATAATTTCAACTTAACTGAAAATGTCTGAGTTTGTTGGTTGATCATCTTTGTGCTTGACCCTGTGCACTCTGATAAGGCTCTATTAAGCAGTTGTCCTTCCCTTTGGTTAAGGGTTAATTAAAATAGTAGTAATAATAATAATGTTAATTATAATACACTGATTGCTACTATGGACCAGACAAGGAGTTAGGCGCATATATGCACTTACCTTACTTAGTACTAAAGTTAAAAGAGGTAAAATTATTTCTCAGTACCTGCATTTCATGAATGATCTGAAAACAAAGCTGAGTTCCCCGAAAGGTTGCTGTACACATGTCTAGTAGGTGGAAACATCATGCTGTATCACTTAAACTTGTTGGTATAAGCTGCGGAGTGCACCCAGAAGGTGGCTCTGGAGAGTTCACATGCTCCCTCTGTAATCTTGAGTCACATGATGCATTACTGGCACAAATATTTTGAACCAAAATATTTTCTTGTGTTTTTGTTTGGTTATTTTCAAAGTACATAATAAAAGTGAATACAAAGATGTTTCAAAACATGATATTGATCTTTATAGCGGGTAAACTTGACCTCTCTATCGTTTACATTGTGTGAAGAGTTATCTTTCAACTAAGAAACACAGATAGAGGGTTTATTATTACCAACTAAGGGCTGTGGTCTTTGAAAGCTCACCCTTAAAAGCAGAATACCTAGTTTTGAGAAAAATTGAAAGGAAATTTTAGATTCAGAGTTGGTTGCCCAATGAACAGTTACACTTCTATTTCTGTGTATAGTGGTTAAATTAATTAGCTAATTAGTTAATATGGGCATAATGCTTATTATCTTGATTTCACATAGATGACTGGGTCAACCTCTGTTTCAGAGTGTTGAGGAAAAATCATTGCTGACTAATTTTTTAAAATCTTTCTGAGTGTTAGTAATTCTATAAAATAAGCAATCTCTCTTTGACTATCTATATTTAATGGTATTTACTTGCTTTAGCATATAAAACTTCATATACCCTGTTAGCACCAGGAGAATTTTATATATATATATATATATATATATATATATATATATATATATATACTTCTAATGACTGGGAAAAATACACACTGTGTGTGAACTCATACTGTGGGCTCTATTTAAATTAAAAGCAAACTTATTCTCCCCATGGAAATCATTTTATAGCACTCTATGTATAAGGAGATGAATTTGCCTTTCATTTATCAAAACATATTCCCCAAAGGCAACATGATTTTTATAACTAATTTAATAATTATTCTTATGTTTAAATTTCACACTCTCAAAGAAACCTGACCACATTTCCCAAGGATGACTAATTGTTTAATACAGATGTTGGTGAAGAGTTTCTCTTTCTCTCTCTCCACTCCCCCATTCTCCCTGTCTCCTCCGTCTTTTTGGGGGAGAGTCTAGTTTCTCAAGTTATCATTGATTGTGTACAGTGTTATTTTACAAATGTATGTGAGCTCACTATATACCTACAATCAGGCTTACTGTTTTACAATCCAAGCTCACGGTTTGAAAGAAGTCTTTAATTCAGTCCATACCAACAACATTAAGAGCAACAATACCAATAAGAAGTAATTGTATTCTGACAATACAATATCAGCATATCCCTTATCTGTATTATTAAACCACTCGAAATCAGTCCATGCCTGTGGTGCTCTCTCCCTCTAAAATTAAATACATGTGAAAGACACCTGGTTTTGAATTTTGCAATGAAATGCAAACCAGATGTATTCTGCTGAAAAGATGATGCTTGACTCTGATACTGAAATGGGAAGTTGATTTTTAAAAAATGAAATCTACAAATACAAACTTAAAACACAGCTTTTGGGAGTCACAAAGTCAGATGTTAGGAATCATGGGGTCTTGGTCTATCCCAAGAAGTTGTCCTGTAACGTATTTGGTCTCTTGTATTTGAAGATAAGAAAATATAACTTCTGCTAAAACATAGTATTTCAAAGTACAAAAAATAGTTATTTTCTTTCCAAATTTTAAGACAAGATTATTGCTTTAACATAGTGATTCTACACATAAAGTGACATAAAAATATAGGGAAATTTTAAATTTTAAATTTTTTTCCAATTAAAATATTTAAAATTTTGTAAATTATATCAACTTAATTTTTTTTGAGTGTTTACTTTGTGCCAAGGCCTAAGCCTATCATGGCAAGATAACCAGATTTGGTTTTGTGGCCTCATGCTGCTTAGTGCTATGGAAATATTTTTGTTAATTGTTAAAAAAACAAACAAACATATAAAAAACAGAATAAATTAGTTTAAAGGAATAAAACTAGCATATATCAAAACTAACCCATATGAAGACTGAGCTAGGTGTTTGAATCATTATTTAAGTTCCCCAATGGCTCTGCGTTAACTTCATTTCACAGCTGAAAAAAACTTTGCTGAAGATTACACAGTTAGTAACTTAGTAAATGGCAAACTAATCTCTTGAATCCAAAAGTAAGAAGTGACTTGGTAAACTAATGTGAACCTAGAGTTTATGTATAGAAACATAGTGATTACATTTCAATAAGGACGAGATTGCCTTTTCCTCTGTCTCCCTCAATAATTCATCTTTATCAAGATAAACAATACGTGGTAGAATACAAAGTACCAGACTGAGAATATGGAAATCTGCATTCTCAATATTGCCATTGGCCATTAGAGCTTTGATTTTTTTTGATTATTCTCATAAGGCTGAAGAAATTAGTGAGTAAATATTTTGAGAAGATTTTAAAACGAAAAATTCATATAAATAGGAGGCAAATTTTTTAAAAAATTAAGTTTATAAAAAAAGCCAACATTTAACTATTACATTTGCATTATTTTGGTCATTTGATAGTGGAAACAAGTTGAGGTCTTTGCTGGCTAAGATAGGACTTTGTAAAAGTTGGTTTTCACTCACTTCTTTTATTTCCTCTAGAGAGATACCCTCCATGCAGGCTCAAATCTTTGCAGACCAATTAACATAAAACTTAAAGCTTACTTTTTTCATATACTTTCTAAATTCTCTCTGTGTTTTACTTGCCAAGTGTCTTCCTGCCTTCTTTTGAATATCTCCAGTGATGCGACACTCACTACATTTTGAAAGAGCTCATTCTATCTTTAATTATTTCTAGTAATTAGATCATTTTCTTTCAATTCATAATAGCGTACATAGAGTTCCCAGGTATAAAAATGTTTAACTTTTATTCTGTATGTCAGTCATGCATATGTATCCCATATAAGACAAGTCTAATTGGTTTTCTGTGTGGCAATTATTCAAATTTCATAGTATTTAAAAATAGCTGTTATGCCGGGCTCGGTGGCTCAGCCTGTAATCCCGCGCTTTGGGAGGCTGAGGTGAGAGGATTGCCTGAGCCCGCGGGTTTGAGACCCGCCTGGGCAACTGGGCGAGACCTCATCTCTACAGTAAATCAAAAAATTAGCCGGGCGTGGTAGCACGCGCCTGTAGTTCCGACTACTTGGAAGGCTGAGACGGAAGGATCGCCGGAGCCCAGCGGGTTGAGGCTGCGGTGGCCGGGAGTGGCCACTGCACTCCAGTCTGGGTGACAGAGTGAGACTCCAACTCAAAAAAAAAAAAAAATAGCTGTTATGATCTCGATTACATCTGTCAAACATCTCCAATTTCTTAAACTGCTTCTTCAAGAACAGTACTTTGGATACCTTCACCTGAAACAAAGATGGTGCATGGAGCCAACTCCCACAGAAGCAAATAGCTTGTTAATTCTAAACCCTCCCCTTTTCCTTATTGAATTGTAATCACTATGTTTCTATACATAAGTTCTAGGTTCACATTAGTTTACCTTGGAAGTCACTTCTTACTTTTGGCTGAAACTGAGTTAACTCTCAACCCAAACTTCTATGATTTTTTTTTAGTTGTAGATTATTTTATTATATTCTTCATGTCGCATAACCTCTATTTTATATCTGTGTTGTATTGTTTTCCAAATGTTTTATTCAGAGCTGTAATTATTTTATTAAATTTTTGAGCTGAATGTGGACATTTCTAGGAAATTTTCAGCAGTTACCAAAAGTTTATATATATATATATATATATATATATATATAAAATACTTTGCTCCAATAATTCTACTTTTGAAATCACACACAAGTGCACGACAATCTGTGTATAACAATGTTTATTTCAGCATTATATGTAAACATGAATTTCAATCTGTAAGAAAGTAGTTAGATTCTAACTCATATGACAAATTGTCTTGTGACTGTTAACAAGAATTAATTGCGTGTGTGTATAAACACATACATGCACTCTATATATTAGATCTCCAGCTCTTTTTTTGTCTTTTTGTCTCCGTCTTTCTCTCTATATATACATGCAAAGATTGTATATATAGGTGTACATATGCATATAAAGATTGTGTGTATGTATACTTGCCCCACACATTACATAGAGTGAGAGTTAAAATATCTAGAATTATGTCCAAGAGATGTTAAATGAAAGCAAGTTGTTAAATAACATCTATAACTTGATCAATTTATGTAACCATAAGAAAATGTATACAAAATAGCTACACATGTGTCTAATGTATATATTAATAATTACATAGAAAATGTCTAAAAGGTAGGCAAGAAACATTGAAGAGGAATTATATTTGAGGAGTATGTAGGAGTCTGGGAAGGACTAAAGGATTGAAAAGGATCTTACAATTATCACTTTATAGCCTTCTTTCCTGTTTGATTTTTTCAAAAAATATTTTTACAATGCTTATGTAATATACTTCTATATGTAAAATATGATTTTAAACATTCTATTAGATTCATCTCCCATTCCATTTATCTTTTGCTTGTGTGTGGGAAGGGAGAGATTCTGACAGTCAATAGGTTAGATAGCCTCCTCTACTTCATGTCGTCTGATAATTGGTTAAACATGAATTCTAAAACATCATCAGTCATTGGTTGGTAAAAATTTAGAATACTTTAAGAAACCTCCTTTCATGGAGGTCTTATTAACTGGCAATACTGAAACAAAGGACAATGACCTAATCTCTCTCCCCCTCCCTCCCTTCTTCCCTCCTTCTCCCTCTCCCTCCCTTCTCCTTCCTCCCTCCTCCCTCCTCCTTCCCCCTCCTCCGCCTCTTCTTCTTCTTCTTCTTCTTCTTCTTCTTCTTCTTCTTCTTCTTCT
>CAUYQG010011708.1:0-17264 GCA_963574415.1 Tarsius wallacei
GCTTCTGCAAAGCAAAAGAAACCATCAAGAGAGTAGGGAGACAACCCACGGAAAGGAAAAAAATATTTGCCAACTGTATATCTGACAAAGGCCTAACTTCTAGGCTAAACAAGGAACTCAAACACACCAAAAGGAAAAAACCAAACAGCCCCATTAAAAAGTGGGCAAAAGTCATGAATAGACACTTCTCAAAAGAAGATATATGGGCAGGCAACAGACACAGGACAAAGGGCTCAGCCTCACTCATCAACAAAGAAAAGCAAATCAAAACAACACTGAGATATCACCTAACCCCAGTAAGAATGGCCATCATTAATAAAACAAACAATAGCAGATACTGGTGAGAATGTGGAGAAAAAAGAAGACTTCTACACTGCTGGTGGGAATGCAAGCTAGTGCAACCTTTTTGGAAGACAGTGTGGCATTTCTGAAAGAACTAGAAATTGACCTTCCATATGACCTAGCAATTCCCCTATTGGGAATATACCCAGAGGAACTCAAATCATTCTACAAAAAAGATACCTGCACACCTATGTTTGTTGCAGCTCTATACACAATAGCAAAAACATGGAACCAACCATGCTGCCCATCGAAGCTGGACTAGCTAAAAAAGAATGTGGTACAATACACAATGGAATATAATGCAGCCATAAAGAAGGACAAACATATGAACTTTGCAGCAGCTTGGATGGATTTAGAGTCTATCGTACTCAGTGATCTCACAGGAATAAAGAACTGAATACCACATGTCCTCACTCATAAGAGGGGTCTGAACAATAGTCACATTAGCACAAGTGAGGAATTGGCAGTCACTGGGCACTGCTAGAGGAGGGAAGGAGGGAGAAGCCTGGAGAGATACATGACAATACAAAGGGTACTTGGGTCATTACCAGGGGAAGTGGAGGCCAGTTAGAAGTCCAAACTTCACCTGCATGTAACCTACTTATGTAGTTAATCCTCACTTGCACCACTACAACTCTATGTAAATCAATTTAAAAAAATCTCACAAATTTTCTGCAGTATTTATAAGATCATGTCATTTCAAACCTGATTATATTTTTTAAACGTGTTGTCATTTATATGTTATGCCTTGACATTTTATAAAATTGTAAACCTTCCAAACCATGTTCAGATACAAAGTACATATAACATAATATGGTATAATGCAGTGTAATACAATCAGAACCACAAATATCAATGCTTAAATGAACATAAGTTAACATAAACAACAAAGTTACCCTTGGATGTGTGCTAAAATTTAAGAATATATTACAGAAATTTTGCATATATCTTCCTGAAAATATTAATAGGAATTATTAACATTTTACAAAGCCTCTGATGTTGAATGAAGAACTGATTTTTCCCAAACCATGTCTGTAATGATACAATGTAAAATAGAAAGACAAGAAATATTTTCTATCCTAGTAAATTCTGCTTTGGAGGATTAGATGAAGTTTTGCTCTAGAGCTAAACTAAAACCCACATTTCTTTGTCTTTTAGTTTCTCAGTCATTTGATTTTCATGTGATGAATTTTAAGGAAGTAGTTATCTACTATTAATATTCAAAACTTTTTTTCTGAAATATAACACTTAGATAACACGAGGCACTGTGTGTGTTGATAGCAATCACAGTTTTACTTACATTTTTATTCTTTTGAACCGCTGATAACATTAAGAAATAAGAACACAGGCTTGATCTCCTGACTGTTTGGGATTAATTTCAAGTCTTTCTTACAGCAAATTATTTTTTTCAGCACAAGAAGGCACTTGAATTTTCCAAGCCTTGTGGATTAAAAAAAAGCAACCAAGTTTATCATCTCAATTTTTTATTGAAATGTTGTATATGAACAATTCAAGATAGCTGTTCTCAAAAGCAAGAAGTTCAAAATTGCATAGCATAGCAATCTAGCATTCTTTCATAGGTTAAATTGAGGAAGGTCAGTCAAAGGACACACTAGAATATGATTCTAGGCGTAAGTGCTTCATTACTGTATGTATAAGCATTGCTGTTGTCTTGGTTAGTCCTGCAGTTACATAGCTTTTGAAGGGTAAGTGCATAAATCTATTCTTGCTATGAATCTTGTAAGCCCCCCAACAAAGGACATATATATGGTGATATTGCTTAAATGCCTGACTTAATATGATAGTTATTTCAGTTTGGTTCCCTTGAGAATGTTATGAGAAAACCTGGGCCTAATAGTTTCTACCTTTTCAAACTAAAAAACTAGCTTATTACAATGCAGGTTATCCCCCTACTCCTCTCCCCTCATATCTAAGTAGGCCCATAAATCATGATTCACCTTGATTGTGTCCTAGTAAATGTGGACTATTTTTGCTATCCTTGACTTAAGTTGGCTGTGCCCTACATAGGACAAATCTGTTATCTTTGTAACATAATAGCTTAGAAGTGGAAACAGAACAACCATACTGCTTATAAAGTATTTTGATTCTATTTAAAATTCCATAATTGAAATGTAACGAGCAGTACCCATATACAAAGTATGAATAAAATTTTTACTTTGCCACTCAGAGAATCCTTTCTACCAATTAGTTCTGATGCATAAAGTGCATCAATAAATTGAGCAATTGCAGTATTAGTAAAATCTGCAATAAAACTTTTTGGGATAGATTACACCTACCACACAAGCCATTGACTGAAAACAAAACTGAATAATAAGAAGGGTGAAAGATAATCAAAGAAAAAAAGCTGATGTTTAAAAAAATAAGTTATTCATAGAATCCAAATGATACATTTTTCTCATTATTGACAAGGATGCTCAAGTATGACCAACAGAGTATTTTTTGGGAATGACTGAAACTATACAGCTTGAGATAGAACTGATAGTACTATATATTTAGAATCTACTATTTGTCCGAAACGGAGATAAGATTTTGACATGTATAGTGTCATTTAATACTCATGGGATTGATATGAGGAATAATATATAACAGTTGTTATTGGTTTTAGTTGGTAACTTAATCTTATGCTAAATAAGTGGGATAGCACATATTAAGTACTTTAAAAAGCATCTGGCATATAGTAAGCTCTTAATGGAAAAAAATTATATTCATGTGAGCAGCAAAGCACAATGGTTAAGAAAATAAGTTCTCATAGTCTGGGCTTTGTCACTTTCTCTCTCTGTGATTTAGGGCATGTAACTTTATAATACTTACGTGTGTCTCTGTTGCTTCATCTGTAAAATTTATAATAATGTTCGTAATTCTTAAGATTGATGCAAAGATGAAGTAAAATAGTGCACATAAGCTTCTTAGATCAGTGTTTGGTACATGGTAAGATTCCAGTGTTATTAATAATATAACTTTAAATCATTATTAATTAATTATTTTATTGCCTATTCTTGAAGAACTAGAAATTATCTTAATACATGTATTTGGTTTCATAATATGTAATATTTTATATGTGATATATTCTATTAAAATGTTTTATTATGGTAAAACATATATAACATAAGAGTTACAATTTTGACAATTTTTAAATATACAGCTTAATGGCATTAAGTTCATTCACATTGTTGTGCAAACATCAGCATCATCCATCTCCAGAATTTTTTTTGTCTTCCCAAATGGAAGACAAATAATAACTCCCAATTCCTCCTCCACCAGCTCCTGGCAAATTCCAGGGGTTGTTACTTTTCATCTCTATAAATTTTATTGCCCTAGGTACTTCAAATAATTGGAACATATTATTTTTGAAAAACCGTTCTTCCTAAGTAGACTGTGATTTTTTTGTCCACTTTATTACTTTTTGACTATGTAATTCCATGTGAGATAAGTTTTAACGAAAAATAAAAACATAAATGGAGTTGAGTAAATAATCTGTCATCTGTATAAGCCTATTCTTTTCATCTATAAAATAATTACTCACTCCCCCTAATATCCTATGCTCTATTTTGTCCTATATTCTTGTTTAGATAGACATAATAAAAGCCCAGTACTGGATTTTGAGAAGGTGATATCTCTACCAACATGCTCTCCAGTAACATTTTCAGCATGATTGAAGCCAAGGAAATATCATAGACATATTAAAATTAACAGAGAAAACCAATAAGGCAAACACTCCCAAACTGAAATCAACAGATACCATTTTTTGCTTGTCTCCTCTTGCCAAATAATGCAGCATTGTTGAACATAGTTCATCATTGCCACTAATGGTTGTTTTTTTTTTTTTTTGAAAACTAGATGATGTAGAAAAGGAGATATGGCACACAAAATTATGGTAAAAATGTCTTCTTTGGACTTAGGTTTTAAACTTATATTCTACATTCAATAATGCTGATGCATTCGATCAATAAAATATATGTTTCTTTGAGAGAGATTAGACAGTCTTAATTCAAAATCCCATTCTTGGGTTCCTGGTATACACAAAAAATATGTTTGGGAAGACAATCTTCCAAAAAGAGGAACCAAAGAAAATTTGGAACATTGGCTTGCTGTTCTGTTTAGATCCCATAATGCAACTGCTGAGGAGGCTGGAACCAAGCAGCAGTAAAATTCTCAATGTAGAGAAGACTAGTATTATATCACTTCAAGATAACACCTTATTGAAAGTTTGCTGCTAAGCAACAACACAGAGTATACATGGAAGAATATTGCTAGGCAACATACCTCACCTATTCCACTGCTGAAAAGGTTTTTTTTTTTTTAGTACAACGAGAAAATAGCTCAACATTAATCTCCCATAAAAGCTTTTACAAGTATACTTAAGTTTACACAAAGCAGAATCATTTTAAGTATAAAATAGAGATATTAAAAATAGGTAAAACACCACCACAATTTGGAGACTTGTAATATTGCATAGGTGACTGATTGATCACTATCTGTGTCAATTTGAAAATCATGAAAATCTTCCATAATTGACAAAACACAGCCAAAACAATGAGAGCTGATTACAGTATAATATTCTTAATATATAAGGGATTTTCATACATATCTTATTTCCATTTTCCTGATCCAAGTCAATTTTTTGTCATTAGATTTCGCCAAGATTATTACCACATCTTTCTATCCTCATCTCCATATAACTCTTCCTAGGAACATGTAGAAAGAACGGTTTTCCTAATATGTAAATCTTACCATGACATTCCTTGATTAAACAGTAAATAAGTAGGGCAACCTCCTCGGGTCCCCTCCCATTGGGAGCTTTTCTGTCCTCTCAATAAATCCTGCTTTCTCAAAATAAATAAATAAGTAAATTAAAAGTCTTCATTGTTGTCAGAATGTAGTTTCATTCCCTAAATTTAGCTTATTATTTAGATGATTTAGCTCCTGCTTATTTCTTAAAACATATATTATACCACCACCCTTCAAATTCTAAGCTGCAAACTTGTTATAGAATTTTAAGTTTCTTATTTTATACTCTCGTGTTGCCAAGATTTTATACCTGTTGTTTTGCCGATGTCAGGAATATATTTCCGTATTCTCCCCTCACTTGTACAGAATACGCTCCTCTTAGATACTCATTCTTCTGGAAAGCGTTGGTGACTTTCTGAGTTTTGACTCTGCTGCTCCTCTTATGTCTTTCCACAGCATCCTCTATTCGTTATATCTCTTTCAAACTAACTTTTGATTGCTTCATGGTTTTTCTTCCTCTATATTGTAAAATTAGAAAGAAAAAGAGTTTGTTTGGTCTGCTTTTACCAATATATTTCAATACTTAGCATGATCTCAACATATATACATATTTATAAAATAAATTAATTTCACAATGGTCAAACTAATTTAAAATAAAAGAGCAAAGATTTTTTTCTAGTAACATTTTATTATATGAAATGAGAGTTTAAGATGGCATCATTTACACTATTTTTTTTTTTGGATTTGGAGTCTCACTCCATTGCCCAGGCTGGAGTGCAGTGGCACTCTCATGGCCACTCCAGTGTCGACCTGCTGGGCTCCAACACCCACAGCAATCACCTTTTCTAATGTAGATGCCTTTAGTTCTTCTTACAAAAGACTCTTGTTAACCTCACAGGCCCTAAGTTGAGTTTTCCAGATGTTTTTGAGACTGCATTGTCCCTGAGTTGTAACCCACATTGTGCACCTCCCATTCCTATGACTAAACTGCTATGGTATAGTGTCATCTTGAGACTGGATCTACTATTAAAGTGTATCCTGTTCTAGGGGTGAGTAGCCACTGGCTATGTTTATTCCTGAGACTCTACTGTTATTTCATCATGCTTATATGAGTGGCTGCAGAAACACAATAAAGGCTGCCCCAAACCTAAGCCTAACAGCAAGGCTGAGTCTCCAACATTTGAACCCTTCTGATACCTCACTCCCAAGAAACAAGCAGCAGCACACCTGGAAAGCCAACACATGGTCAGCTGGACCACTGTACCTGTGCTTGCCCACGTCCCACCCACCAGACAGTGGAGTAGTGGTCCCTAGAGAAATTAAAACACTAGCTGGCCCACCATACCAGTGAATATTAGAGTACAGACCAATAACCAGTCTGGTGTTCCTGCCCCCACTAAAAATAACAAACATTACTTCCATCATAAGCCCCTGGTGGCCTAGTGACCTAGGCCACTGACACAATCACAGATTGCACTGATGAGTCTTACAGCAATACAGAGACTATGCTACCGAGCCCACCCAGAGCCAAAGTCAATGTATCATGACACCAAATAAATGAATGAAACAAAAAATACCATTTACAACTTCAACACCAGACAAGATTAAGGAGAATAAATAATTTCTGAGTTTAAAGATAAATATTTTGAATTAACCCATTCAGACAAAAAAGAAGAATAAAAAAAAAATAAGAAAATCCTACAAGATTTATGAGACTCACTAAGCAAACAAATATTTGCATTATAGGTTTGACAGAGGGAGAAAACATTGAAAGAGGGAGGGACAGAAAACCTATTTAACAGAATAATAGCTGAAAATTTCCCATTTTCCAGGTCTTGGGAAAGATATGGATGTCCAGATCCAGGAAACTTTAAAGTCTCCAGTTGCATTGAACCCCCTAAAATCTCTCTCCAAATACATTATATCACACTGTCAAAAGTCAAAGAAAAGAACATTCTAAAAGTGACAAGAGAAAAGTTTCAAGTCACATATAAGGAATTCCCATTAGACTATCAGCAGAATATTCAGCTGAATCCTAGAAGACCGACCAGGAGAGAATAGGATGATGTATTCAAAGTATTGAGAGAAAAACAAAATCAAACACACACACACACAACACACACACACACACACACACACACACACACACACACACTCAGTCAAGAAAAATATATCCAGCAAAGCTATCTTACAGAAATGCTGGAGGAATAAAGACCTTTCCAGACAAACAAAAGCTGAGGGAATTCATCACCACTGACCTGACCTAACAAGAAATAGTTAAGGGAATACTAAAACTGGAAGTGAAAGGGCGATAATCACTACATGAAAACATGTGAAAGTATAAAACTCACTAGTAGATGTAAATTAATAATCAAAATAAAAGTATCACAGTGTTATAAATGGTGCTATGTAAGTCTTTCAATCCTCTAGCATTAAAGTTAAAAATCCAAGTGGTCAAAAATAACCACATTTACAATTGATGGCTTGGAAACCACAATAGATAAATATATAAATTAAGGCAACAAAATACAAATGGTGAGGGGGAGCAGTAAAGTCTAGGGTATTTTTTTATGTGACCAAGGTTATTATCAGCTTAAAGTAATCAATTATAACTACAAGACTCTTTACGTTAGCCCTATGGTAACCACAAAGAACAAAATTAAAGTAGATACACAGATGAGAAAAAGAAAGGAACAAAACTTAGCACTACAGAAAATTACCAAACAACAGGTAAATAACAGAGAAAGGAACAAAAGATCTCCAAAGCAACCAGAAAACAATTAACAAATGGCATAAATAAGTCTTTATCTATCAATAATAACACTGAATGTAAATTGATTACATTATCAAATTAAAGGATAGAGAGTGGCTGAAAATATTTAATTTTTTAATTCATTGAACAATAACATTATATTTATTTATTTTTAATATTAAAGATGTGAGGTACAAATCAAAAAATGACACAACTATAAGCTGCTCACAACAGACTTTACTTTTACTCACTGCTAAACATAGACTGAAAACAAAGATGTGGAAATGGAAATCAAAAGCAAGCAGGAGTGCTCATACTTACAGCAGATAAAATAGAGATTAAGTCAAAAACTGTGAAAAGAGACAAAGGTCTTTATGTAATGATAAAAGTATCAGTTCAACAAGAGAATATAAAAAAAGTGTGTGCACGAAACACTGAAGCACCCAAATATATGAAGAAAAAATAGATCTAAAAAGAGATACAAACTGCAATACAACAATTGTAGAGGACTTCAACACCTGACTTTCAGCAATAGACAGATCATCTAGATAGAAAATCTGCAAAGGAACATTGGACTTAAACTGTACCATGTACCTCATTAACTTAGCAGCTATTTACAGAACATTCCATCCCATAGATATTCATTATACATTCTTCTCCACTACACATGGAACATTCTTCAAGATAGATCATATTTTAGGTCACAAAACAAATCTTAACAAACTTTAGAAGATAGATATAATATCATGTATCTTTTCTGACCCCAATGATAAAAAACTAAAAATCAACAACCAAAAACTCTTCAGAAACTTTACAAATATTTGGAGGTTAAGCAATCTACTCCTAAATAACTAATAGACCAATAAGAATTTAAGAGAAATATTTTTTAAACATCTTGAGAAAAAATGAGAAAAATATCATACCAAAAACACATAGACACAGCAAAATCAATTCTTAGAAGGAAGTTTATGGGAATAAATGTCTACAGCCCTCCAAGTAGCTAGAACTACAGGCACACGCTACCATGCCTGGTTTATTATTTTATCGTAGAGACAATTCTCACCTAGTTGCCTACGCTGGTTTTGAACCCCAGGCTCAGGCAATCCTCTCACCTTGGCCTCCCAAAATGCTGGGATTAGAGGCTGAGCCACTGCACCCGACCTGAAGAAAGACTTTAAATAAACAACCTAACAATGAACCTCAAGACACACACACACACACACACACACACACACAGAAGAAACCATACCCCAAACTGATGAAAGCAAGAAAATAATAAAGTCAGAGCACATATAAACAAAGGCTACAAAAACAATTCAGAAGATCAGCAAAAAAGAGTTTATTTTTTGAAAAAAACTCAAGAAGTCTAAACTAAGAAAAAAAAAGATGACTCAAATAAATAATATTAGAGGTGCAAAGGCAATGTTATGACTGGTAGCATAGAAATACAAAAGATCATAAGTGATAGTTATGAACAACTATATGCTAATAAATATGATGACATAGAAACAATGGATGAATTTCTGGACACATATGACCCACAAAGATTAAATTACTTAAAAATAAAATATCTAAATTGACCAATAGTGAAAGAGGAAATTGAATCAATAATAAAAGATCATTCCTTTAAAATAGAAACCCATAACCTGATGGCTTCACTACTGAATTCTACTAAACATTTAAAGAGCTAATACTAATTATTCTTAAACATTTAAGAAAAAACTAAAGGAGAGGGTGTACCTCCCAATTCATTTTATGAGGCCATCATTATCCTGATACCGCAAAAATAGGTTGCAAGAAAAAAAAAACAACTACAGACCAATATTTCTGATGAAGATACTTGTAAAACTTGTCAACAAGATACTACTAATAACTGAATTTAACAGCACATTAAAAAGAGTATTCACTACAATCAAGTGGAGTTAGTCCCAGGGATGCAATGATGCCTCAAGATCTGCAAATCAATAAATGTGATTTACCACATTAACAGAAAGACAAAAGTCATATGATCATTAAAATAGATACAGAAAAAGCATTTAGCAAGATTGTACACTCATTTATAATTTAAAAAACTCAATAAATTAGCTATAGAATGTATGTAGCTAAGCATATTTAAGACCAACATCGACAATCCAACAGTTAACATTATACTGTTTTCGGCTTTTTCTCTAAGATCAGAAACAAGACAAGGATGTCCACTTTCACCACCTCTGTTCAACATAATCCTGGAAGTTCTAACCTGCGGGGGTCCTGCCCCTGCCGGGTCTGGGGTCTCCTGAAGGAGGGATGATAGGCGAATGATGAAACTTACGACGAAATGATATAGATGGACACCTGCTTCTGGACAGAATGCCAATTTAATATTAGTTAACACAGAGCTTATATACAATTCGCAAAGGGGCAAGACAAAGAAAACTCCTTCACGTACATATGCTTTAAAAGTTATCATCATCTAGCGGTCTAGAAGCAACAGACAAGCCAAGAACACCATCTACTTTCAGTTAATGAGTCTTTATCATAAAGCCAAATATGATAGTTTTAGTTCAAAGTCCCGAATTACAGTCCTTGAAATGTCTCAAGAAAGTTTCCAAGTGCACATTCCTCCATGTATCAGGAGTTTTCTTTCTGGGGCTTCTATGACCTTCAAAGCTTCGTAATCACCTCTCTTGTCCAGGTGTCTTCATTACTTTTCTCTTATTCTGCAGTGTTTATTTCTAAAGAAAACTCAAAAGAAGCTTTAGTGATGTTTCCCAGGCCCCCAAAGTTGCTTTTTGTATTTAGTTAATTTATCATAAAAGTATCCAATTCGTATATTATGAATTTAGTAAAAGCCCACTCTATAAACATTAACTTAGAATTTTAACTATTGAATTAAGTAAAAACTTTAACAATTAATTTTCATCCTAAATCTGTGAAAACAGGGTTATAAATCACCTAAATAACTCCTAGATAAGTGTTAGAACTTATAGTGAACTCATAATGAACTTACTATAAACTTGTGCTTCTAAAAAACCTTATGTCTAAACACTAAACTACATAATTCTAAATCAAATAAGAGATGAATATACTTATATCATTTTTTTACTCAAGCAATATCTAGTAACTTATAACCAAGTGAAAGAAAGCATTCTTGATGTGCTTCAGAGTTTAACCATTGCATATGTTAGAAAAGGCTAAATGGCATGGTGGGAAATATAAAAATGAACAATGACATCCTTGACAGCTGTGAGTACTTCATATAGATATGCTATTTTCTTCTTCCACAACTGCACAGAATTCTTCAGCTGTATCAAACAGCAAAGGTGGAAGACAGAAGGGCCTCAGCTTCCCGGACTCGCCCTGCAGCCCGGGGTCTTCGGCCCACCAGGACCCTGTCAATCAGGTGGGCCTCCAAGGCTGGCTCCCAATACTAACCCAAGTAGTTAGACAAAAGAAATAAGTAAAAGGTCTTCAAATTGGAAAGCAAAAAGTCAAATTGATTGACATCCTTAAGACGTCACTATAAAAACTGTTAGAACTAATAAACAAATGTAGTAAATTGCAGGATACAAAATCAACATACCAAATCAGTAGTGTTTCTATATCTCATTGTAAACAACCTGAAAAAAATTAGGAATGCAATTTTATTTATAATAGTTACAAATAAAAGATATCTAGAAATAAACTCAAAAAGGTGAAATTTCTCTACACTGAAAACCATAAAACATTGATGAAAGAAACTGAAGAAGCCAAGAGTAGGTCTTATGTTAATGAACTGGAAAGATTAATACTGTTAAAATTATCATACTGGTCAAAGGAATCTATAAATTTAAAGTAACCCCTATCAAAATACCAATGATATTCTTCACAATTTTTTAAAGTCTAAAAATTGTATAGAAACACAAATACACCAAATAGCCAAAGCTATCTTCAGCAAAAACAGCAACAACAAAGCTAAAGGCAACATACTACCTGATTCCAAAATATAATACAAAGTGGTAGCAACAAAAACAGCATGGTACTTGCATTAAAACAGACATGTAGACCAATGGAACTGAATAGAAAACCCAGAAATAAATGTATGCCTCTACAATCAACTGATTTTTAACAAAAAAGTCAAAGTCTCTTTAATAAATAATACTGGCTGAATTGAATATCCATATGCAGAAGAATGAGACTAACCCATGCTCCACACTATATATAAGACTCAACTAAAAATGGAGTAAAGACTCAAGTGTAAACCTGAAACTACAAAACTACTAGAAGAAAACATAAGAGAAGCACTTTGTGACATTGAGCTAGACAAAGATTTCTTAAATAAGCTCTCAAAAGCACATGAAACAAAAGCAAAAGTATAAAATAGGATTGCATCAAATTAAAATGCTTGTCCACAGCAAAGAAAACAATCAACCCAGTGAGGAGACAACATACAGATTGGGAGTAAATATTTGAAAACTATATATCTGACAAGGGGTTAGTATCCAGAATATATAAGTATCTCAAATTAATCAACAGTAATAATAATAATAATAATAAAATAATATGCCTAAAGTGGTAAGAATACATTAATATACATGTTTCAAAAGAAGATATACAAATGGACAAAAAGTATATGAAAAAAATGGTCAATATCACTAATTATCAAGGAAATGCAAATCAAAATCACAATGATACATCATCTTACTCTAATTAGGGTAGTTATTATCAAAAAAAAAGAAAGCAAATGTTGACTATATGGGGAAAAGGGAAGACTTATACATTGTTGGGGGAATGAAAATTACTGTAGCTATCATGGAAAACGTTATGGAGGTTTCTCAAAAAAGTAGAAATAGAATTACCATATGACCCATCAATCACCACCATAGGGTATATAACCAAAGAAAATGAAATTATTATGTTAAAAATACATCTGCAGTCCCATGTTTACTTATTCACATAGCCCAAGTTATGAAATCAACCTAACTGTACAACCACAAATGAATGAATTAAAAAAATTCAGTATATATACACAATGTATACTATTCTACCATTTAAAAAAACACATATACCATCTTGTAATCTGTATCAACATGAATGGACCTGGAGGACATAATATTCCATGAAATATGCCAAACACAGAAAGACAAATACTGCATGACCTCATTCATATGTGAAATCTATTATTTGTTTAAGAAAGGGATTCTTTGTACTTTTCTGTTTGCTAGTTCTCCATTGCATATAAATCTATATAAATTTATAGTCAAATTTTTAAAAATGTAGAAGAAAAGTGCTTGGAATTATAGATAGTTAACTTTAAGGAACACCTCTGAGCATTAACAAGAGTCTTAATTTAGGAAAATACCTTGCTGTGCAGGCCCCCAATCTCATTCTGAAATGCTTACAGGACTTACACACCTCCCTTTTCCCTGAAAACACAGACTTGACCCTTGAACAAAACCTAACTTTGACCAGTCAAATGCACTCAGCTTTAAGTTTGAAATTGCGGAGGAAAACACATCAGTGTCAAATGACTCCCAGTTGAGGCAAGTCAGCATCAGCAGGTGCTCAATGGTGATGTCAAAGCTAGAAAGACTATAGAGCACCTGGCCACACATTGCCTGAACAATTAGAGCAGGACATAGGCTGAATTTTACACTTAGTGGTCTTCTCTTCACCACTCCTATTCTATACCTGGTTACCCTTTATTCCCATAAAATATTCTTATCAATTTATAATTTCTTCCCATCAACTTACAAATAACTCCATTTATGTTTCATATATCCAGAATTTTCAATTGCAAGCAAAACCCATGATTGATAATCTGGTTTTGATTATTTCAGGCAGATATATACCAAAATAGAATAAAATATAGAGAAATCCAATTGAATATTTAACAGTGATATATTATAAGCAATAAAAATTGAATTTTTCACAATTTACTCATCACGTACATATAATCTAAGCAGAAACAAGTTTTCAACAAACAAACATATTTCAAAATGATCAAATAAGCTAAAATATAACCCTTGACTATCTTGTAAGTTCCAGGAACTTTGAACTAAAATATGTAATATATATACTTCCATACTTTCTATATGATGACTTAAAATATGCACAATCCTAACTGGTATAATTTTTCCACTGTATGTTGTAATATTTTACTGGAAATTTATTTATTTCTGTTGGCAAGTGAATATGATATTCTTAATTACTTTTATCAGTGCTATAATTATTACATACTTGGTTATAGTTATTTGTCTCTATAGTAGGAAAGTAGATAGGATATATATCTGAAATATATATATATCTGAAAAAGTTCAGAAAATAAAGCAAGATAAATAAGTGAAGTCAAAGATAAGTCAAAAGCTACCTCTTGCAAGAAAAAGGGTTTAGCCATTTGATCATTTGGCTCTAAGCTGATGGCTGTTTAAATCTAGATTTTTTCAATCCCCTTTCTAAAGATATATAGCATATCAATATGAACTACTTCCTAGAACATAAATTATAGAACCAGTGAAATTCTAGTCAGTTGTACTTTGTAAGACTGTTATTATTTTAATCTTTATTTTATCCAGTTAGGTCTATTATAGGATGCAGGCAACTGTAAACGTTTGTCAGTTATCAGGCAGGTGAATATAAGTAAAAGGCAAGTTAGAGTAGACAGATTAGTCCACATTAGAAAAGTGAATCTAGGAGGAGGGAGAAGATGGTGACGGGGGAGCCTGGTTTAAGAGACCCTCTGCAAAGGAGAACACAGAAGGTCTCTGGCTCTCTCCCTGTCGGCTGCAGATCCCATCGTCGGCAGCCTGCTGTTCATACAGAACTCAGCCGTCGCCAACGCTGAAGTCTGGACTGCCCCTGAAGCCACAGACAGAGCAGCAGCCAGCTGCCGCCACCTCCGTAGCAGCCATTGCACATCACACCACCTGTGCCTGAGGCGATCCATGATTTCAGACCTTGAAGCACCTGCAAGCAAGATCTGCTGAGATTGCTGCCATCTCTACTGCCACTGTGACATCCTGCCAGGCCGTGGGTCTCCTCCCGTGTGCCCCGAGGCAAGTTCCCATCTCTGGGATGTCTGGCTCCATCCCCCTTGGGGCAAGCTACTGAGATAAAGACCATCTGGAGTGGCAAGATAGCACCACCGGTGGTGATTCAAGGTAACAACACCGAAACGGGATAAACAAGCTTGAAAAACAGACACAGGCCAGATTTGAGCCTAACTGTGAAAAAATTTACCAGCCTAAGAAGACAGCTAGAAATCAGAGCTGAAAGGACATTGGACTTAAACGAAAAGACTCAGAATGTGCTTGATTGGTTCTGTTAGTTTAATGACTAGATTCTATTCCTACTGTTTTGTTCTTTTTTCTTCTCTCTTTTCCCCCGCATTTTCTTCTCTTTTCTCCTCTCTGTAAACCATATCTTTGTATAAAGGAACAGCACACCAATAAGGTGGTTGGTTATCTTGTATGTTAGCATCATTGTATGTTTTAGTGTTTTAATTTTTTTTTTTTTTTTTGGTATGGGAGTTGGGTAGTCTGTAGCCATGGTCTATTGTTTTTATCTGTTTCAGTTTAGGTCCCTCTTTCCATTTGTTGGTACACTTATCTGTTTCCCCCCTTACTTCTCTCTCTCTCTCCACCCCACTCTTCCCCCCACTGTCTGCTCCATTCTCCTCCCTCTGTTAACCTCATTTTTTTTCAGGGAGTAAACTTACAACCCCACTGCACAGACAGATTCCAAGGCAGTGGGGAGTAGGTTTCAGATTATCCATACACTTGTTGGCAAATACCAGGACCTGCAGATAGATTTTGAATCACAGCTCCCCCCTTAAGTAAATCTCAAAATAGCAAAAAAGACCACCCCCAACCTACAGTGTAACTCCAGAATTGAACAAAGTAAGAGGGCATACGTAAAGAAGAATAGGAGATTGAACAAACAGAAGTAAAAGCAACCCCTCTACCCCTGAATAACAGAATTAAAGAAGATGGTGACATGGAGGGAAGGGAAAAGTAAGGGGGGAAACAGATAAGTGTACCAACAAATGGAAAGAGGGACCTAAACTGAAACAGATAAAAACAATAGACTACAGCTACAGACTACCCAACTCCCATACAAAAAAAACCCAACTGTCTGTTCGATTCTCCTCCCTACTTTTTCCTTCCCTATACGTCACTGTCTTCTTTAATCCTGTTATTCAGGGGTAGAGGGGTTGCTTTTACTTCTGTTTGTTCAACCTCCTACTCTTCTTTATGTATTCCCTCTTACTTTGTTCAATTCTGGAGTTACACTGTAGGTTGGGGGTGGTCTTCTTTACAATTTTGAGATTTACTTATGGGGGGAGCTGTGATTGAAAATCTATCTGCAGGTCCTGGATCCACTGACAGTTGTATGGATAATCTAAAACCCATTTCCCACTGCCTTGGAATCTGTCCATGCAGTGGGGTTGTAGGTTTACTCCCTGAAATAAAATGAGGTTAACAGAGGGAGGAGAATGGAACAGACAGTGGGGGAAGAGGTGTGTGGAGAGAGAGAGGAGTAAGGGGGGAAACAGACAAGTGTACCAACAAATGGAGAGAGGGACCTAAACTGAAACAGATAAAAACAATAGACTACAGCTACAGACTACCCAACTCCCATACAAAAAAAACCCCACTAAAACATACAATGATGCTAACATACAAGCAACCAACCACCTTATTGGTGTGCTGTTCCTCCATACAAAGATATGGTTGACAGAGAAGAGAAAAGAGAAGAAAAGAAAAAAAAAAGAGATTAAAAAAAAGGGAACAAAACAGTAGGAATAGAATCAAGTCATTAAACTAACAGAACCAATCAAGCACACTCTGAGACTTTTTGTTTAAGTCCGATGTCCTTTCAGCTCTGATTTCTAGCTGTCTTCTCAGGCTGATAAATTTGTTGACAGTTAGGCTCAAATCTGGCCTATGTCTTTTTCAAGCTTGTTTATCCTGTTTTGGTGTTGTTACCTTGAATCGCCACCAGTGGTGCTATCTTGCTGCTCCAGATGGTCTTTATCTCAGCCGCTCGCCCTAAAGGGGATGGAGCCGGAAGTCCTTGAGAGGCAAACTTGCCTCGGGGCACACAGGAGGAGACCCACAGCCTGGCAGGACATCACAGTGGCAGTAGAGATGGCAGCGATCTCAGCAGATCTTGCTTGCAGGGGCTTCAAGGTCTGAAGTCATGGATTGCCTCAGGCACAGGTAGTGCAATGTGTAATGGCTGCCACAGAGGCAACAGCAGCTGGTTGCTGCTCTGTCTGCAGCTTCAGGGGTTGTCCAGACTTCAGCAATGGTGATGGCTGAGCTCCATGTGAACAGCAGACTGCCGACGATGGAATCCGCAGCCTCTGGGAAGGGAGCCAGAGACCTTCTGCATTCTCCTTTGCAGAGGGTATCATAGACCAGGCTGCCCTGTCGCTATCTTCTCCCTCCTCCCCTCGGAT
>CAUYQG010011717.1:0-11338 GCA_963574415.1 Tarsius wallacei
TGGGCCACCAGCAGGCTTGCTGACCAACTTGGTACAGTTTGTTTTCCCTGGGGCCTACCTCGTCCCAGACCCTCTCGTCCCAGGCCCTAGCAGGGGCTGCTCCTTCCGTGTTCTCACCCTCCCCAGAAAGAGGTGGTGTTACAACAGCCCCACAGCAGAGACCCGCCCCCCCACCCCGATCAAAGTCACGTGACTCCCCAAACCGTGAAGACCCTAAAGCGTGTATGACTTCAAGCTTGATTCACCCAGGTAGAATGGGCGAGGGACTCTGAGCACCCAGGATGCAAAGCTGGTTGGTTCCCGGGCAAATGGGCCAGAGTCGGTGACAGGGACACTGCCTACTGTGACTCGAGGGCGTTCTCATTCCAGAGTCACCTACAGTGGCCTCTGTGTTTTCTCTCTCTGTGTCCCACCTTCCTTCTCTTCCTCCTTTTTCTCCTCCTCTGCCTTCTTCTCCTTTTTTAAGCTACCAATTTGCCCCACCATATCAGCTTAGGGGATACAATGGAGCTGCATTACTTTTATCTCCCATCCCACCTTTTCTTTTTTTTGTAGAGACAGGGTCTCATTATGTGGCCCAGGCTGATCTTAAACTCCCAGGCTCAAGCAGTCCTCCCTCCTTGGTCCTCCCTCCTCCCACAGTGCTAGGATGACAGGCCTGAGCCACTGCGCCTGGCCTCCCATCCCACTTTTTACAGAAATGGCACGCTTACCTTCCAGAGGTTCCTTTTCCTTCTGGAATAAGTCCAAGCACCCCAGGAGGGTCTTACTTGGCCAAGAGGCTGGTCCTGATGACCACTACGGAGCCCTGGGCCTTTGGCTACAGATGCTACCCCAGCACGGGGGTGTCCCCGCAAGCCGGCATCTGACAGGGTACTAACGCTTACACCACTATGGCAGGCTGGGCAGTGGTGCAAAGGGGAGGAGCCACCACTCCAGGCCAATGCAGGCCCAGCAGATGGCATATGTGTACGTGCACACGCACACAGGCACACACACAAAGACCTACGAGCAGACACGCAAAATTCAGAACCGCTGAGTACCATCCAAGAGCCAGGCACAGATCCAAGTCTAGGAAGGGTCACTACCCACGTCTGCCCCGTGGCAAAGCAGACACACCATCCAAAAAAAGCAGATTTTACACACGTGTAGTATAATGTCAGGTCATGAGAGCTGCTACCAAGGAATACTAAAGTATGACAAGAAGATAGGGAGTGGCCACCAAATGCCCCTCAGAGGTGTCACTGAGCCGAGAGGTGACCGAATGAAGGAGAAAGGCGGGCAGTCATCTGGGGACGGGGCTTTCCAGGAGAGGGGACGGCACGTGCAAAGGCCCTCCGAGGATATGTACTTGGCAGGCTGGAGGACCAGGAGGAAGACCAGAGCCACAGCAGAGTGAGCCAAGGGAAGTGGCAGGGAAGGCACACGTCACGTCCTGCAGCCAGGAGACGGACTTGGGATTTGGGATTCCATGCTAAGTGAGATGGAGAGCCTTAGAGGACTTGAGCAGGGAAGTAACGTGTTTTAAGCAGGGTTTTTCAGCTTTTTTGTGGAGCATGAACTATGGGGAGCAGAGGTGCCATCGAGCAGACCAGCTAGAAGACCATGACAAGAGTCTTGCTCTGGAAAATTCCAGTTCGATTTCCTGCTAGACCTTTTCTGAGGACAGGTTGGTCAGGTGCCTCTCAGGGTCAGACATCTTGTTATGCCAACAAAGGAAGACATAGGTGGCTGCTCCGGGCTGGAGCCGTGGAGGCAGGGAGGAGAGAAAAGGCCCCGAGCACGTCTTCCTCCCCCAAACCCCGGGCACACACACACCAGGCTTCTTCAGGGAAGGGACCTACACGTGAGAGACCTCAACCCAGCGCCTCAGAGCCACTTGGAGAGCCTATGGTGCCTGAGCCCCACCTCGGACCGACGGGAGCAGACCTTCTGGGGCAGGGCCCAGCCGGGAATGGTGTTCAGAGCTCCCTGGGTGGATCTAGTGGGCAGGATTGAGCCATGGCCTCTAGGATGAAGTCCAGACTCCTTCCCATGGCCCTGCAGGCCCCTGCTGCTCCACGTCTCGCCTGAACCTTTCTTCTGCACCCTCTTCCCTCCCTGTAGGAATGTGGGGAGAGCCTGACTTTAGAGGCTGGCCTGTGGCCTTCAAACCTCCGTTCTGCTCTTACTTACCATGCGTGTGGCCTTTTTAAAATCTGAGTCAGAGTCTCACTCTGTCTCAGTGGCATCATCACGGCTCAGCACAGCCTCAACCTCCTGGGCTCAGGCAATCCTCTCACCTCAGCCTCCTAAGTGGCTGGGACTACAGGCATGCATCACCACACCCGACTAGTCTTTTGTTTGTTTGTATTTCGCTTTGTTTTGGTTTTTTTAGTTTTTGTAGAGACGAGGTCTTACTACGTTGCCCAGGCTGGTCTCCAACTCCTGGCCTCAAGCCATCCTCCAGCCTTGGCCTCCCAAAGTACTGGGATTACAGGCGTAAGCCACCACGCCTGGCTTGTGTGTGGCTTTCTTAACATCTCTGAACTGCAGTTTTCCCTCATGCAAAGACAGACTTCAGTACTCATTTCAGGGGGTAGTGAGGATTCTGTTAGGAAGTTTGCAGAGCATACCTGGAGCAAAACAACGGCTCAAAAGCATGGGTGCCCCTTAACTCCCAGGGCAGGATCTAAGCATCAGTCATTTTTTAAAACTTTTGATTCTGAAATAATTCAGTCTTAAGGAAAACTTGCAAAAATAGTACAGAGAGCTCCCATACATATTTCACCCAGATTTCCCTAATGTTACTATCTGCTGTGGTACAATGATCAAAAACAGGAAATTAAAACTGGTACATGTCCCTTCGTTATTCCAGCATCCACACCACATTGAGTCATCGTGTCTCCTTTGTCTCCTCTGTCTGTGACGGTCCCTCTGTCTTTTCTTATCGTTCATGACCTTGACACTTTGGACAGTTATTTTGTGGAATGTCGCCCAGTGTGTTTGTTTTCCCATGGCTAGGATGAGGCTATGCATTTTTGCAAGAATTCCACAGAAGTGATACGCTCTCTGTGCAACTTATTACCAAGGGGCCTGTGATATCGACATGTCTCATGACTGGTGATGTTCACCTTGATTCTTGGTTAAAGGGCCATCTGCCGAGTTTCTCCACTGAAACATTGCTATTTTTCCCCTGGAAGTTGGCAAATATCATGGAAGAGAGACTTTGAGATTGTGCAAACATCCTGTATTCCTGCGGTGTCCCATCAGTGGGTCATGCCTGCAACGGTTATTACTATGGTGTCTGCTTAAGGGTCATTCCACGAGCTGCCCCTTCCCTCATTTAGTTTTTATTTCTTTATTCAGTATTTAATTATATCAGTGAGGAATCACGGATATTTATTTTGCTATATGGGTTATAATCCAACACTATCATTGTTTATTTTGCTGCTCAGATCGTTCCGGCTCTGGCATTGGGAGCTCCTTCAAGTTACTCCTCTGACTTTTCCATATGGCCCTGACCTTTCCTAAGTACATCTTTACTTTCCAGCATCATAGGATATTCCAGGCTCATCTGTATTTGCCCTGTCTCAGCCCTGGAATCAAGAAGACTTGGTTCCGTTCATTGGAGAATGGTGCTTAGAAACCAAGACTTGGGGACTCATTGCACCTGGGGTCCAATTGCTTCTAGACTCTCTCAGCGGACAGAACTAGGAAATACAAATATTCATATTGAGCTCTATATCTATATCTACATCTATCTATCTGTCTATACACTTGAGGGGGGACCCAAAAAACTGAATTTATTTGTAAAAAATGGTGTATTATTTTATTTTTCGGTCACCTTCAAAGTACTCTCTGTTTGATGCAATGCACCTACTGAGATGCCTTTTCCACTGCTCTAGACGGTTTTTGACCTTGCCAACTGTGATGCCTTTCAGTATTTCTGCCATTTTCTGTTTCTCCTCTTCCACATCAGCAAACTGGTTCCCTTTGAGGATTTTCTTCATCCAGAAAAACAAAAAAAATTGTTGCTGAGTGAGATCAGCTGAACAGAGAGGGCGGGCGTGGGGGTCATGATGTTCTTGGTCAAAAACTGCTGAACACTCAGTGCAAGGTGGGCAGGAGGGTTCATGAATCACCCCTCATGGAATGGGTAAATGCGTTGAAAGAGTCTCCAAAAAAAAATTCACGAAAGCCAAACGCATCCTCTCACAATGGTGCTAGCTGGTACACCGATGCTAATAGGTTCCTAGAACACTTACCTAGTGGAGAAAGTCTGTACTACAAGTCTAAATTCAGTTTTTTGGGTCCCCCCTCAAGTGTATAGACAGATAGATAGATGTAGATATAGATATAGAGCTGCCCTCCAAAAGATAATTTCAGTTTGTGGGGGGTTCTGCCTCATATATATCTCTATATATATATCAAAAAATATGAATTGATACTTCCAATTCCAGTACAACTCCCATGGGGTTCTTTTGTCTACCTCCTTTCATTCTTTTTTTTTTTTTTTTTGGTAGAGATATGGTCTCATTATGTTGCCCAGGCTGATCTTGAACTCCTGGCCTCAAGCTATCCTCCTGCCTCAGCCTTCCAAAGTTCTGGGATTACAGGTGTGGGCCACCACACCTGGCCTCCTTTCTTTATTTGTAACTTCTTTCACCTGCAGTGAGAAGTCCTGTTCTCATTATCTACAATATATTTGCTTATTCGTTCAATCTTGGTATATCCATAAAGTAATACCAGAATTGCTAACCTATCTCCTGGTGAGAAACACATTTACTAACTAGATGACAGTATTTGTACTCTTTTTGACGTTAGCTTTATAGGCTCCAGTTAAAATACAGTTTTCTAGCTGGGCTCGGTGTCTCATTCTGTAATCCCGCGCTTTAGGAGGCTGAGGTGAGTGGATTGCCTGAGCCCACGGGTTCGAGACCCACCTGGGCAACTTGGTGAGACCTCATCTCTACAATAAATCAAAAAATTAGCCGGGCGTGGTAGCGCGCGGCTGGAGTACCAGCTACTTGGAAGGCTAAGGCGGAAGGATCACCGGAGCCCAGCAGATCGAGGTTGCAGTGGCTGGGAGCGTGCCAGAGTGAGACTCCAACTGAAAAAAAAAAAATACGGTTTTCCAGAGTGACTTGGGCTGGTTCTTTGTTGTTCCCTCTCCCCTCTTCCATTGGTGTGGTCGTGATATTCATTTGGGACACAGTTAGGTTTGATTGTTACTGTTCATATTCCATCTTAGGTCTCCCCACATCTTAGTTGACCTTAATTATTTGCTTGGGGCTACATGGAACATTACTATGGCCCTCAGAGCCAGGGCTGTACACAAAAATGTACTCAGGAAAGTGTCATCTTGCTGCCCAGGCCTATTCTCCCTGTGGTACCCACCTCCCATAGGTAACCAATCGCTTTCGCTTCTGGTTTAGCCTTCTCATCAGCAATTTTTAAGACCCCAGGGGCTGCCATGGTTTCCCTTCTGCGTTCCTCCTCCATATGCACCAGTCCCTGGCCTAACCAACCAGCAGTTTGCTAAGCATAGCCCACTTGTTTGCACCCCTGGGCCTTTGCACATGCTGTTCCCTAAGACCCTCACCACCTTCTTGCCTCAGTGCCCGTCTCAGCTCAGGTCCCTCCAATCCTCTGCCCCTTGGGCCCTATACTTACCTCTGCGGCAGGAGCTACCTAGTCCCTGCCACCAGAAAGCAGGATGCTTGTTCAGGAAATGGATGTCCTCATCATCCAGATTTAGCACCACTTTGTCCACGTTGCTTCATTTATAACCGACCAGCAGTTACTGACCCCTGGCTAATTCCACCTACCCATCCCCCTTTCTTCCTGGGCGCCCAGCATCGCGTTATTTGTGTCAACTTCCTCGCTCAGGGCCTGTTACATGACCGTCAGCCTGTACTCATGTCAACGCTTGTATTTATGACCGTCTCAGTTTCCCCAGCTATAAACAAGAGCCAGTTTCTTTTCTTTTTCTCCCTGCCTTCCAAGGGCCACCCTATAAGGCCCTTGGAAAAGTTGCATTGACTGTTGGGGATCTGGTGCCACCTGGTGGATGGCCCAAGAAAAGCCTCTCCTGACTCCCAAGTTGTAACCTCAGTTTCCCCCAAATGACTTCAAATCCCGATTGTCACCTGTGCTTTCCTTCCTTTTTTCAGACCACCTTTAGGTGGAAAAGGCAAAGAAACCTTATGTAAAATTTCGTCTAGAGTCAATCCCGAATAAAAAATCCCTTCAGTGAAATCACTGAGCATGTGATATTTGGGGGCACCCTGGGGGTCCATCACCCAGGCTCCTTAGTGAGGGTGGATATAATCAAGAGTTGGCTGAGGGGAGGATCTCTCTGAAGCCCTGCCAGCTCCCTCCCTCTGGCATTGACTCAGATGATCACATCATTCTCTTTCTAAGGTCAAAGAAATACATAACCAAAGAACCTCAGGATAATTCGCTGTAGTCCCTTCATTTTAGAAGTAATTATGATCGCTTGACCGTTTTAGGACTTTCAGCTTGTGAAGCATTTTCTCAATGAGCCTTACAACAGTCAGACACACAGAGTAGCTATTATTATCATGAGTTATATATGGGGAAACTGAGGTCCAGAAAGGCCTGTGGACTTGCCCCGTTAAGAGAAGAACCTGGTTTGGGCAGGACCCAGGTTTCCTGGTTCCCAGTCCACCCTTCTCTCTACAACATGGTGATCAATGGAAATATTACAGATTTCTATTTCTCGACTTTTTGTTTAAACTTTGAGCTTGAGGGTCTCCAAGAGTAGAGATAGTATGTAATGATATTTACATTTAACTTAATTATTTGTTCAAGATATGTCATATGGGGAAAAATACAAATCAGTAAATGTCTTAGTTCTAAAGCATTCAGCCTTGACCTAAAGAAGTCAGACAGTATGTTTGCTCCACCACGGCAGCAGTCATGCCTTACTCATTTCTGTACCCCCAGCACACAGCAAGTTGTTTGGCATGATGTAGGTGCTCGATAAATGTTTACTGGAGTAAAGAATATTAAAGAAATAGGAAACCTATATTTCTCATATCCATTGATATTTTCATGAACATGTAGGAGAAATAGGAGTTGAACTAGTAGGTGAATTTAGAATCCAGAACCTCAGAGACAGAAAGACATGGAAAGTCATCTAGCCCCACTCTGGTTACCATAGGTGCAGACTCTGTGAACTTGGCAAGTTCATGCAGGTCCCCTGCCTTTTGTTAAATAGCGAAATGAGAGTTTTGACTTCATGGAGATATTGTGAGGGTAAATGGGATAATCCTGGGAGTGCAATGCACTATAGGTACACAAGAATAAATATCAGTTGTTAATAGGATCGCAGGGTTTATTTAAGGGAATGAAGCTGAGTCCTTACTCACCACGCTCTACCCGTCCGTCTCTCGTTCTCCAATGGCTAAGTTGGGATGTGGGCACAAAAGAGCTTTCCAGAAGTTGAGGGGGCAGGATGAGGGGAAGAAGCATTGCACTTGAGAACACTACGGCTCTCTCTTCCAGCAGGGTTTCAGGGACGGGTTTAGGTAAATGTTTAAAGGGGTGATGGTTGGAGTGTGGGCCCGCTGAAGGTAGGGAAATGGACTGACAGGCTCAACGCTCTTTCCCAAAGATGTGGAGGATTCTATCCCAGCTCTCTTTGTCTGGACGGTGCAGCCTTCCCCTTCTGGATCAGACCACAGACCATCCACCCTTTTCTCACTAGACGGCATCACAGAGAGGGCTTTCGCCACGAAGGCAAGGAGACCCACCTCTCCTGGAGGACATCTTGCGGGAGGCCCAGGACCACCAAGGGAAGGGGCAGCCACTTACCTCTGAGGTAGAGAGCCACAATGCCTCTACCCTTCCTCATCACTGTGAACCCCGTCAGAGCAAGCCAGGCAGACCCTGAACTGATAGCCTGGCATTAAAAGACAAGCTAAGTTCATTGGATCCCTTTTTTTGTGGAATCTAGACCAGGGAGTAGAAAGAGATGGAGCATGTTAGCAACAGGGATGGTTGCGAGGTTGAGGAGTCATGGGGACTGGGTAGAGGGAGAAGCCACAATGGGCCATGAGCAACTGCGGTTGGGAGGCAGTGAGAAAATGGGCTTCGGGTGTTTAGAAAACACAAGGGGAAATGCAGATGCACCAGGAGATAGCGAGATGCAGGCCAGGATGGAACCCGAGCCCGCCCATCCTGAGTGGCCTTCCCCGTTCCGGCCAACCCCAGAAACAGGGCCCCACCTTACTATAAGCTCTCTTTTTCTTAAAAGATGCTTAAGTGAGGCTCTTCCTTACTATCCAAGAGTCTGATCAGATCTTGGAACTTGGCCAAGGCTCGGACCCTGGGGTCTGGTGACACATTCTTCAAAAGTGGTGTGTTTAAAAAAAAAAAAAAAGACCAGGCACAGTGGGCTCAGCCTGTCATCCCAGCACTTTGGGAGGTCGAGGTGAGAGGATTACCTGAGTCCGGGGGTTCGAGACCAGCCTGGGCAACTTGGTGAGACCACATCTCTACCATAAATCAAAAAATAAGCCAGAGGTGGTAATGTGTGCCTGTAGTTCTGGCTACTTGGAAGGCTGAGGCGGAAGGATCGCCAGAGCCCAGCAGGTCGACGCTGGGGTGGCCGTGAGCGTGCCGCTGCACTCCAGCCTGGGCAATAGAGTGAGACTCCAACTCAAAAAAACCAAAAAAGCTTAATTTCGAATACTCTGTTTGCAGGAAGCTTATTAAAGTCATTTTGAAAAGACTTTAGAGGAAGCAAAGCAAAAGCAAGACCTTGAGATGTATATAGAAAGTAGCCAGGGGATGCTTATTCCCCTGACACCAGTAACCAACAGGGCAAGCCCTTACACACACACACATACACACACACACACACACACACACACAAACACCCTGTCCCAGGTCCAGCTGTCAATAAATATCTCAAAGGCGAGAGGCCCACTAAATGTGGGGCCCCTCTGTGTACTTCTGTCCCCTGATGGTGGAAGCTGACTTGGCTTGAGGCTGAATCTAGGGACAGGCCACTCCCAAGGTCCCATTGCCTGGAGCTCCAAGGTTGTTCTTGGGCACCACTGGTTCTATTATATCCCCCAGCCCACCTTCTAGAAGCTCTCGCCTCTGCTTCAGGGCGATGCACCCACCTTCAACCACAAGCCTGAGCAGATGCCCAGGGCCTATCCTGTAACTTCCAGCTAATTCATCTGGATCTTAAACTGTTTACCCACATTTCCCTAGGTCCTAAGTCCAGAGCTCTTACCAAGACTGATCTCTTCTTGCCTCACAGTTCTGTTCCCTCCACCACCACCAGAAACCAAGTTAGATTAGCAGAGAGGTCAACAGGAAGGAATGAGAATCCGGCCATCACAAACATGGGCTGTTCACATGACCCAGACAGGGAGGTAGGACAACAGCCAATGAGCAGTCACGTAGGAAATGTCTTTGTTTCTACTTCCATCCTTCCTACCAGAAGAATAAGCCCTAGGAAAAGAGCTATGAATGAGCAAGCTGGCCCTCCTCCTCCAAGTCACTGGAGCAACAAATTGAATCCACATTGGGGGTGGGGGTGGATGTGGTGGGGCCAGTTCTGTATGAAACACAGGACTGAAGTTTTAAAAGAGACAGTGAGACCAAGTCTTAACCAAAATGAGACTGTCTTAGTAACTGATATTGACTGACAAATTACAGATTGGACGGTGTACCCTTGAGGAAATCCAATAAAAAGTACAATTAGTAGCAATTACTGGTAAAATAAAGTCATTTCATTTATTTTGCAAGGAGCTAATATTATTCAATCAAAGAATTCACACTATAATCATGTTCAGAAGTCCCAGATTCTGATATCAAAAAGACATGAAGGAATGACAGAAGAATAAGGACCTTGACCATATGCAGTGGCTCTCACCTGTAATCCCAGCACATGAAGAGGCCAAGGTAGGAGGATTACCTGAGCCCAAGAGTTTGAGCTCAGCCTGGGTAACAGAGTGGGACCTCACCTTTACAAAAAATAAAAACAACAAAATCAGCAGGACATGGTAGCACATACCTGCAGTCCCTGCGACTCAGGGGAAGGAGGCTGAGGTGGGAAGGTCACTTGAGCCCAGGAATTCGAGGCTGCAGTGAGCCATGATTTTGCCACTGCCCTCCAGCCTGGGCCACAAAGCAAGACTGTTTCTGAAAGAAAAATGGAAGGAAGGAAGGAGGAAAAATAAGGATCATGAGAGTGAAAAGGAGGTGCGGTGCAGGCCGGGCAAGGAAGGGATCCAGAATTGGTTTGGTCTCTGTGGGTCACAATAACAAGGCATGGCACGTTAGCATTAGCAAAGGGATGTTGTGGATTGTGGCAATAAGGGAAGCTGGTATCTCAGGAAAGACAAGAAAAAATGAAAATATTTTCTATTTGAACAGGTTTGTTTGAATACTCAGTTAAATAAAGTGTAAACAATACGATACCACGACATTTCTAAAACACATCTTTTCGGGGTCTGCCTCTAATGTGGTGTGGTGTGCTGTCACTCACTCGTAGTATCAAGTAGAGCGATCTAACGAGTCTAAAGTGCCTACATTTTGCTCTCAATGTAGTTCCCCAGTAAATGGAGCCAGGGATCCTTGGAACGTGTCTAATGTCATATCTTGGAGCAAAGATAATCAAGATGGTCCTGGAGCATCCATTTGTTGCCAGAAAGAAGGCACGCATCCAAAATTCTCTAGAACACTTTTAAAGGATAAAGGGGTCCATCTAGAGGGACTCCCATTGAGCAAATTGTGACAGTTTTGGCATGAGAAAGAAAGAGTCCTCTGCAGAGCCATATGAGGCATGCTAAAAGGAAAACAGAAGAGGCATGTTCAAGTTTTAATGATGTTTGCAGTTCATTAACCAAGCCAGACACATGCATACTAACTATATTCAAGTTTTGGTCAACCTCCCAGTTTCATCATCGCAAATGAAGCAGTTAAGATTGATTGCCATCCCAGGAGGGGGTGCAGAGTCTTAACAGTTCTACCTAGGCAATGGAAAACTGTGAAAGATCTTACTATAACAGAAAAAATAGACAGATGAAGAGTCTTGGAAAGTCTAATTATCCCCACAGATACTCAACCGAATAGACATCAACTTATGATCAATCATCCTGGATGCCTTTCTAGACTCCTGTCCTGAGCATGGACAGAGCCAACAGCTCAGCTCACAGCACCTCAGTGTGGAGTGGCCTAAGAGGATGGCTCTGTGTCCCCGGCTGGGAGAGTGTAACTGTGACCCCAGGATGAATAAGAGAATCTACTTGTATTATCAATGGTCAGGTTACCTGAAATTAGGAGTTCTGTCATCATTCTACTGTTTAATATG
>CAUYQG010011720.1:0-23871 GCA_963574415.1 Tarsius wallacei
GGATTATTGTAGCTATATAGGAAAGTTTAAAGACTGGTAGTGTGATACCTCCTGCTTTGGTTTTTTTTTTTTTTTTGCTAAGGGTATTTCCGGCTATTCTTGGTCATTTGTGTTTCGATATGAATTCCTGTTTTTTTTTTAGATCTGAGAAGAATGTTGCTGGTAATTTGATGGGTATTGCATTAAATCTGTAGATTGCCTTAGGTAAGATGGACATCTTCACAATGTTGATTCTTCCAATCCATGAGCATGGGATATTTATTCACTTGTGTGTGTCATCCTTGATTTCTTTCAGCAGTGTTTTGTAGTTTTCATTGTAAAGGTCTTTCACGTTTCTGGTTAGGAAGATACCAAGGTATTTCTTTTTTTTTTGTGGCTATTGTGGATGGGACTGTGCTTTTTATTTGGGTTTCTGTTTGTTTATTATTGGTGTAAAGAAATGTGATTGTCTTTTGCACATTTATTTTATACCCTGAGACTTTGCCAAAGTCCTTTATCAGTGCAAGGAGACTTTCCACAGATTCTCTTGGGTTTTCAAGGTGTACAATCATGTCATCTGCAAAGAGAGATAGCTTGACTTCCTCTTTTCCTATTTGGATACCCCGTATCGCCTTCTCTTTTCTGATTACTCTAGCCAGGACTTCCAATACTCTATTGAACAAGAGGGATGAGAATGGGCATCCTTGTCTTGTTCCAGTTTTCAGGGGAAATGGTTCCAATTTTTGTCTGTTTAGGAGTATACTGGTTGTGGGTTTCTCATAGATGGTTTTCACTATTTTGAGGTATGTTCCACATATGCCTAGATGTTCGAGGGTTTTTATCAAGAAGGGGTGCTGGATTTTATCAAAAGCTTTTTCTGCATCTAATGATATAATCATGTGGTTTTTGTTTTGATGTCTGTTGATGTATTTCATTACAGTTATGGTCTTACAAATGTTGAACCAGGCTTTCATCCTGGGGATAAAGTCTATTTGGTAATGATGGATGATTTTTGAGTTGTGTTGTTGAATCTGGTTAGCTAGGATCTTGTTGAGAATTTTAGCATCTATGTTCATCAAAGATATGGCCTGTAGTTCTCTTTCTTTGTTGGGTCTTTACCTGGCTTGGGTATCAATGTGATTTTAGTTTCATAAAATGATTTGGGGAGAGTTACATCTTTCTCAATCACCTGGAATACTTTCAGTAGAATTTGTATCAGTTCCTCCTGAAATGTCTTATAGAATTCTGCTGGAAAGCCATCTGGTCCAGGGCTTTTTTTTTTTTGTAGGTAGCTTTCTTATGATATATTTTATGCTTGATTTATGGCCAAGGATGTGGGTGATCTTAGAGTATGTTCCAAGTGGTGATGAGTAGAATATATATTCTGTGGTTGTTGGGTGAAGTGTTCTGTAGGTATCAATTAGGTCCATTTGATCAAGAGTCACATTGAGGTTCAGGATTGCATTGGTGATTTTTGTCCTGATGATCTGTCTAGGATTGTGAGTGGGGTATTAAAGTCCCCAACTATGATAGTGTTAGAGTCAATATCTTTTTTTAATTTGCCTAGAAGCTGCTTTATGAAATTGGTGCTCCTATGTTGGGTGCATATATGTTTACAATGGATATTTCTTGTTGATGGTTTGAACCTTATACCATTTTGTAGTAGTCTTTATCTTTATAAATTTTTGATTGCTTAAAGGGTATTTTGTCTGGGATTAAGATTGTTAGTCCTCCTTTCTTTTGTATTCTATTCGCCTGAAATTTTGCTTCCCATCCTCTTACTTTGAGTCTGTTAGTGTCCTTTCTAGTGAGATGAGTCTCTTGGAGGCAATATATTGTTGCCTCATAATATTTTATCCATTTTCCATTCTATGTCTTTTCAAGGTGCATTTAGTCCATTCACTTTCAGACTAATTATTGAAATGACAGAGTTGATCTCGATCATAAGGTTCTTGTAGAGTCATTGTTGTTCCTGTTTGTTTGTTGTCTTTCTTTTGGATTTGCATTGGTTCATTTATGTTTTTGATCTTTTTCCTGTACTCTTGTGAAGAATGTTGCTGCTCATTTTTCCTTTTCTTCTGTGTTTAATACTTTCTTAAGTGTTTCTTGTAGAGGTGGTCTGGTGGCAGCGTAAGTTCTTAAAGATTGGGTATTTGGGAAAATTTTAATTCTCCCTCACTGATGAAGCTTAACTTGACTGGAAAGGTTATTCTTGGCTGAAATTGTTCATCTTTTGGAACTTTGAAGATAGGGTTCCAAGCTCTCCTAGCTTGAAGGATATCTGTAAATAAATCTGCTGCTATTCTAACTGGTCTTCCATGGTAGGTAATCTGAGCTTTTTCTTTTGCTGCCTTTAGGATTTTTCTTTTATACCTACTTTGTTTAGGTGAATTATTATGTGTCTGGGAGTTGGTCTTCTCATTTTTTGTCCTGCAGGGGTTCTCTGAATCTCTTCTGTTTGAATTTTTGCTTCACTGATGAGATGAGGGAAGTTCTTAAATAATTTCATGTAATGTTTTTTCCAGAGTGGTCTCTGTCTCACTTTCTGCCTCAGGAAGTCCAATTACTCTTAGGTTCGGTCTCTTGAAGTAATCGTTCATTGCTTGAAGGCTTTGTTCTATCTTTTTAAGCTTCTTTTCTATATTTTTGACAGCTTGGGTTAGTTCTATATTTTGGTCCTCAAGTTCTGAGATTCTTTCTTCTGTTTGTCTAATCCTGCTTTCCATTCTTATCAGTTTGTTATTTATTTCATTCACAGTATTTTTTACTACTGGTATCTCAGGTATCAACTCCTTCGTATTTTCATCTTGTCTCTTCTCAATTATGTTTAATCTCTCTATTAACGTCTTGATATCTGTGTTTGTAGTTAGAGACTAGTCATTCTGGGGGGGTCTTCATTGTTTGCTTCCCAAAGTCTGTTTTCTCAGTGTCTGACCTCCCAAGGGTTTGTGAGAGACCAATATTCTTCTTTTGGCTTTTCTTCATTTGTATAGATTTTTCTCTTTCCCTCTCCCTCCCCTTCTTTAAGTCTGTTTTTCAGAAAATGTGGGGTTGCTTTTACTTCTTTTTGTTAAATCTCCTGTTCTTCCTTATGAGCATCCTCTGGCTTTGTTCGCTTTTGAGGCTGGACTGTGGGTTGAGGCTGTACTTTTTGCAGTTTTGAGATTTAATTGAGGGCAAAGCTGTGATTTAGAATCTATCTGCAGATCCTGGTATTCACCAACAGGTGTATGGGCACCCAGGAAACCACTTCCCACTGCCTTACAATCTGCTCTCTGGAACAAAAGGAGATAAGAAAAGGGAAAATAATGAAAGAAGGTAGGTCAAGAGGAAGTTGGAGGGAGAGAAGTGTAAGAGGGAAAACAAACATACATACCAACTAACAAATGAAAAGAGACACAAGGCCAGAAAAGAGTAAAAAGAAGACAAAGAAATTTCTCTAAAGTATACCGATAATCACACAAAGTGCAATAAAATCATGCCTTTTGGTGTGTTTTTCCCCAACACAAATGTAGTCTAAATCAAAAAGCAAACAATAGAGAACAAACAATCAAAACAATAAAATAAATAATCAAAATAAGAAACAGACTAGCTCTGGGGTTTTACTGAGTATCTAAAGTCTCTTCAGCTCTAATCTCTAGCCTGTCCCCTGTGCTCTCATTCTAGGCAAATCGGGTTACTCATTTCTTGGGTCAGTTCCCTTGGCTTGCTGCCTGACAGGTCTGCCACACAGTATTGAGTTGTCAGTGTGTTATTCAGCATAGGAGAGGGGCCTTCTGTCTCCTGTTTTGGTGAGGTTACCTTAGAAAACAAGGTGGAGGTTGTGGAGATGGCAGAGCAATGTGATCTCCACCTGGAAAAGGGCTTTGGTGGGTGGCCCCTCTTTCACAGATCCTTTCTCCCCACTCACTGGGGCCCCAGTTGATCAGCTATGATGTGCAATAATCGTGTGTGGCACTGGGAAACAGCCAAGTAGTTGGCACTGCAGCTTGGTGTACCGTGGGCAGTTTTGGGTGGAGGAAGGAGCTGGAATTTCCCAGGGTGGAGCCAAGTGCCACAATGACAGCACTGTTCAGCACCTGGTAACAACCACAGTGTGCAATGGAGGCAGTTTACTGTGTGGGTAGTTTGTCGGCGGTAACCACGGGGGCATGTGGAACTGTCCTCAGGAGCAACCCTTTATAGAGATCTTCACAGTTCGACTTGTCCCATCACCATCTTGCCGAGTGTCTTCTTTTTGTGGCTATTGTGAATGGGATTGTGCTTTTTATTTGGGTCTCTGCCTGCTTGTTGTTGGTGTATAGGAATGCAACTGTCTTTTGCATGTTTATTTTGTACGCTGAGACTTTGCCAAAGTCCTTTATCGGTGCTAGCAGGTTTTTGACAGATTCTCCTAGATTTTCAAGGTATAGGATTATATCATCAGCAAAGAGGGATCACGTGACTTCCTTTTTTCCTGATTTTCTTCTCTTGTCTAATTGTCTGAGCTAGAGCTTCCAACACAATATTGAAGAGGGGTGAGAGTGGACAGACTTGTCTTGTTCCAGTTTTCAGGGGAAATGTTTCCAGTTTCTGTCCATATAGCAATATGTTAGCTGTGGGTTTATTGTAGATGGCACTTACTATTTTGGGGTATGTTCTTTCTAAGCCTAGGTATTTGAGGGTTTTTTAACATGAAGGGATGCTGAATTTTATCAAAAGCTTTTTATGCATCTGAGATAATCATGTGGTTCTTGTTTTTACATCTGTTGATGTATTCAACTACATTTATCATCTTGTGGATGTTGAACCAGTCCTGCATCCTTGGGATAAATCCTGTTTGGTCATGGTGGATGATTTTTGAGATGTGCTTTTGGATTCAATTGCTAGAAACTTGTTGAGGGTTTGTGCATCTGTGTTCATAAGGGATATTGGCCTATAGTTCTCTTATTTTGTTGGATCTTTACCTGGTTTGGGTGTCAGTGTGATACTAGCTTTGTAAAATGATTTGGGGAGAATTCCATCTATCTCAATTGCCTGGAATACTTTCAATAGGATTGATATCAGCTCCTTCTTGCACATTTTGTAGAATTCTGCTGCGAAGCCATCGGTCTAGGATTTTTCTTTTTCTTTTTTTCTTTTTGTAGGTAATTTTCATATGACAGAGTTAATTTCCTGGGTTGTTATTGGTCTATTTAGTGTCTCAGTGTCTTCTTGTTTCAACCTGGGGAGTTTGTGTGATGTCATAAAGTCCTTCACTTTATTTAGGTTATCAAGTTTGTTTTTATATAGGTGTACATAGTAATCTCTGATAATCTTTTGTATTTCTTCAGGGTCAATTGTGATGTGATCTTTTGTATTTCTGGTTGTGTTTATTTGGTTTTTTTAATCTCTTTTTCTTGGTCATTCAGGTTAAGGGCCCATCAATCTTGTTAATTCTTTCAAAGAACTAACTTTTTGTTTTCTTGATGTTTTCTATAATATTTTTGTCTTCTATGTCCCCTATTTGGGATCTTATTGTTATGATTTGGATTCTTCTGCTAAATTTGGGATTTTGGTGATCTTCTATTTCCAGCTTCCTTAGGTAATTTGTTAGGCTGTCCACTTGTGATCTTTTCATTTTCTTGATGTGTTCTTGTAGAGATATCTCCTCTTAAACTGATTTCTTGGTATCCCAAAGGTTTTGGTAAGATATTTCTTCATTTTCATTTGTTTCCAGTAATCTTTCAATTTCTGCTTTAATTTCAGTGTTGACCCAGTAGTTTTTCAGCCTCATGCTGTTTAGTATCCATGTCTTTGTGGGTTTTGGGAAAATGTTGTTGATTTGGATATTTTTTTTTCCACTGTGGTCTGAAAATGTTCATGGCAAGTTTTCAACCTTATGAAATTTGTTTATGTTTGATTTATGTCCTAGGATGTGATCGATCTTGGAGTATGTTCCATGTGGTGATGAGAAGAATGTATAATCTGGCTGTTGGGTGGAATAATTAAGTCCATTTGGCCACATGTCAAGTTTAGGTTCTGGATCTCCTTGTTGATTTTTTGCCTTAATGATCTATCTAGGGCTGTCAGTGGGGGTATTCAAGTCCCCTGCTATAATAGTGTTAGAGTCAATATCTTTTTTTAGTTTATTTGGTAGTTGCTTTATAAATGCTGGTACTCCTGTGTTGGGTGCATATATGTTTAGGATGGATATTTCTTGTTGATGGACTGAACATTTTATCATTATGTAGTGTCCTTTTGCATCTTTAAAATTTTTTTTTGATAGCTTAAGTGTTGTTTTGTCTGATATTAAGATTGCAATTTCTGCCTTTTTTGTGATTCACTTGCCTAGAAATTCATGTTTCATCTTTTAACTTTGTATCTGTGTGTGTCCCTTGAAGTGAGATGAGTCTCCTGGATGCAGCAAATAATTGGATCATGGTTTCTTATTCAGTCCACCATTCTATGTCTTTTCAGTGGTGCCATTAGTCCATTCACATTCAGGCTGATTATTGAAATGTGATTGCTTATCCCCGTCATGACAGTCTTTAAAAGTTTTTTGTTTGTTTGTTTGCTTGTTTTCTTTTGGCTTTGGTGTTAGTGTATGTGTTTGTTTTCAAGTTTCCTGTTGGTCTATATTCTTTGTTGATTTTGTGCTCTGCTATTCTCTTGGGAAGTGTATGGTCATTCCTTTTTTTTCTTTCTTTCTTCCTTGCTTAATACCTTTTTAGGTGTCTCCTGCAGAGCTAGTCTGGAAGCTGCATAATCTTTAGGGTTTGTATGTCTGGGAAGGATTTTAATTCTCCATCACTGACGAAGTTGAACTTGGCTGGATAGGAAATTCTTGGTTGAAATTGTTTATCTTTGAGGACTTTGAATACAGGGCTCCAGTCCCTTCTTGCTTGTAGTGTTTCTGCCAATAGGTCTGCTGCTATTCTAGTTAGTTTTTCCCAGTAGGTAGTCTGACCTTTCTCTCTTGCTGCCTTTAGGATTTTTTTCTTTTGTGCCTACTTGTGTCTTCTCATTTGATGTCCTTTGGAGGTTCTCTGTATCTCTTGTGCTTGGCTGGTCACCTCTCTAATGAGATGGGGAAAGTGTTCTTGTATTACTTCCAGGAATAATTGCTCCAAGTTGTTCTCCTTTCCCTTTCTTCTTCTGGGATACCAATCAGGTGTTGTTTGGCCTCTTGATATAATCGCACATCTCTTGTAGGCTTTGTTCTTTTTTCTGAGTCTTCTTTCTATGTTTTTTACAGATCAGGTTCATTTCATGTTCTGGTCTTCAAGTTCTGAAATTCTTTCTTCAGCTAGATTAATTCAGCTTTCCATGCTTGTCATCTTGCTATTTATTTTCTGGATGAAATTTTTTATTGTCAAAATTTCTGTTACAAGTTCTCTCAGTGTTGCATTGTGTCTTTCTTGAGTCTTATTCACTCTTTCCAACTATTCCCTAATCCCTGTCATATTCTGGGGATAGTCATTAGTGACTTCAATTGTTTGGGCACCAAGGTCTGATTTTTCAGGGGTTTTGTCTTTGGTAGACTTGAAATTGCCTGTGGTCTTCCTTTGGCTTTTCCTCATTTGTGACAGATCTCTTGTTTTTCTCTTTAGTTCTGTTATTCAGTGTCAGTGGGGGAGTCTTTCCCTTCTGATGTTTGCTCAGTCCTCTATTCTTCCCTGGTCTGGGCTCTGGATTTGTTCTATTTTGAAATAGAATGGTGGATGGGAAGCTTTGTTGCCTCTTATAGTTTTTGAAATTTGAATAATGTCAGGGATTGGGGTGCTAGGTATCAGATACTACATGCACATTACAATGTTCACTTATTTTGGTATGTGTTCCCCAAGACCCACTCCCCACCATCGCTCTATATGACAATGCAAAGCAGAAACCAACACACACTCCAAAATAAACTGGATTAACAACAAAGCAAAACTGAACAAACCACAACAAAAAAAAAACCAAGAAAAATAAATACAAATACACAAGCCTAGCAAAAGGGAACAGAGAAGAAAGAAAGACTGAAGGAGATGGGGGGAGAGGGATTCAAGTGGAACCCTCTCACATATATTGACACACCCCTTAAACTATAAAAAATGAATTTAAAAAAACCCCAGAAGAACAAAAGAGCATGAACCAGCAACAACAAAATCAAAAGATGAACACTTAATCATTCACATACACACATTAACAGAAAATGATAAATGAAAGAAAAAAGAAATAGAAAAAGAAAAGAAAAAAATTGGGGGGATGTAGATCAAATCCTCACATACACATTCATGCACACAGGGAAAACAGTTTAAAAATCGATAAACTAACAGACAATCAAAATTTTTTTTAAATAAAAAAAATGAAAATTAAAAACACAAACAAAAATAAAACCTGCCCTCTTGTGGCAGGCTCTGTAATTGTTCCTCTAATCAGGTCTCTCCAGCACAGCCACTTCTTTCACTTTCTCCCTCAGGGAACAAAGCAAGGAAGGAGGAGACAAAGTGGAGGTGGGTTGGGCTGTGGTCCTCCCCTCCCCCTCTTGTATGGTCAGGGAGATCTCAGGTGGGGAGGTGCAGTATTGACTCTTTCCCAGGTATGTATTCTCACTGGGGATGTCCCAGTCAGGCCTATCTTGGAACGGAGCTCTCCTATTGCGACTGACCTCCAGGTTCCACCTGGGTTTGTCCCTCTCAGTCATGGCCCAGCTGTGTGGGTCTGATGTTCAGAGGATTGCTGGGGTGGAGGGAGTTTGGGTCAGCCCCAGACTCACCACAGATCTCTTTGGAGTTCTTCCTTGTCCTTTTCTTGCCACACTCTTTGCCCAAGGCTGGATCAGGATGAGGGGTGGGGCACCAGACACTCAGCACTCCTCAGGTCCCTCTGAAGTTTGTGCTCTCAGGATATTCCCTCCCGGCCATGATCAACCCCTGAGTAGTTGATCGACCTGTCACAGAGATTAGATCTGTTGGTCCATTGGAGCACTTTCCTGCCCCACCTTCAAGATGGTGGTGGGGTGCCTCTCTTGTCCTCTTTCATGGGAACTTGCCTCTGGACTCTGTCTGCAGCCCCTGCCAGTGCCCTGCCAGGTGCTAAAATGTTGAGGCAAAACCAGGAGCCGTCTCTCTCCTGTTTCAATGGTGAGGGAGAGCCTGGGGTGAAAGTTTCTCACTGCTGCTTTTTCAAAGGAAAACGTCTGTTTTTTTAAAAAGACACTGGTGCTCTGCTTCTGCAACCACTGATCTCTTTGTAGTTCTTCCTCATCCTTTTCTGACCACACCTTTTGTCCCATGGCTAGATCAGGGTAGGGGGTTTGGCAGTTGGAACTCAGCACTCCTCAGGTCCCTCTGAAGTTTATACTCTCAGGATATTTCCTCTGGGCCACGATCAAGGCCTGAGTAGTTGATATGCCAATCACAGAGATTGGATCTGTTGGTCGGGTGGTGAGCAAGCCGGAGCACTTTCCTGCCCAGCCTTCAGTATGGTGGTGGGGTGCCTCTCTTGTCTTCTTCCATGAGAACTTGCTTCTGGACTCCATCTGCAGCCCCTTCCAGTGCCCTGCAAAGTGCTGAAGTGATAAGGCAAAGCCCGGAGCAATCTCTCTCCTGCTTCATTGGTGAGGGAGTGCCTGGAGCAATAGTGTCTCCCCACTGCTTTTCCAAAGGAAAACTTCTGTCCATTAAAAAAAAAAAAAAACAATGGTGCTCCACTACTGCAATCCAAGAAGAGCCAGGGACAAAGTAAGGAAGCTGAAGCATCTGCTGTTACACCAGGGGCCTTGCCACCCACTCACAAGCCCCACCTAGACAGTCTCTCTCAGCATTTTCTTCCCAGGGAGGGTTTGTTGATTAAAAAAAGAAATAAAATAAAAAAAATTGATGCTCATCTTCTGAGTCCTGGGAAGCGCTAGGGTCCAAGCCCAGTTACTTTGGCACTAACCACTGCACCAGGAGAGCCCTGGCTGCTTGCTCCTTAGCCCTTACTTAGTCAGCCACTCACACACCTACTCTCTCACCAGCACACACAAAATTTTCCATACACTCACTCATTCACATGGGGACTTGCATAGTCCAGCTGGCTCGGCTGCCATCTTCCCTGCTCCCTGCTAAATTCTTACCCTGTTGTGAATTTTTAAAGTTCTAAGTTGCTTTGTTATATTAGCTATATAATATTTATTATGTTAATGATGACTCATATTAACTTCCAAGTGCAAGACAATTACTTTGAGAAAGTCAGTGAATGCAAATCTACATAATTAAATCCCTTGAAGTTTTCATTAATTAAAAAAAATGATATACTTGGGTGACACCATATTTTTTCCTGTGGAATTTAAATGATGTTTTGCAAATCTACTAAAACTTATCTTATCACGTAATATGAGTTACCATAATTTCTCTTTTGTTCCATATGATTATAAACATTGCCTTACAATCACACCTAAAATGTTTTCTCCTATTTTGTGGTACAACGTACACTCACCCCATCTTCTGTGGTAGATCACTGGGTGTCATAGACTCTAAATTCATCCAAGTTTTTGCAAAGTCTTTAATTTTATCCTTCTAAATGGCTGCATAATATTCCATTGTGTATATGTACCACTTTTTTTAATCCAGTCCACTTTTGATGGACAGCATGGTTAGTTCTGTGTTTTTGCTATTGTAAATAATGCTGCAATAAACATGCATGTGCAGGTATCAGTGTGATATCTCCCTCAAAAATGATTTGAGAACTGTTCTGTCTATCTAGATTTCATGATTGGAATAAACTCCCCTGTATGTTTTGTCGAATTCCACTGGAAAGCCACCTGGTCCAGGACTTTTTCTTGTGAGAAGTTTTTTAATGATAGAGTTGATTTTCTGGGTTGTCATTAGTCATTTAGTTTCTCAATTTCTTCTTGTTTCAACCTTGGGAGGTTGTGTGATGTCAGAAAGTTCTCTATTTCCTTTAGGTTTTTGAGTCTATTCCATTCAGATGTACATAGTAATCTTCGATAATCTCTTGTATTTCTTCAGGGTCAGTTGTGACTTGATCTTTTGAGTTTCTGATTGTGTTTATTTGGGTGTTTTCTCTCTTTTTCTCACCATTCTATCTAGGGGTTCATTAATCTTGTTTACCCTTTCAAAGACCCAACTCTTTGTTATTATTCCACTGTGTTCCTAAAAGGTTTATGATGATATTTCAAGCATATGGAATTTGTTTATACTTGATTTATGGTCCATGATGTGGTTGATCTTGGAGTACATTCCATGTGGTAATTAGTAGAATTTATATTCCATGGTTATTGTGTGGTGTGTTCTGTAGGTATTTATTAAGTTCATTGGGTAAGACATCAAGTTGAGGTTCTGGATCTTCTTGTTGATTGCTTTATAAAAGTTGGTTCTCCTATGTTGGGTACATTTGGGATAAATATTTCTTGTTGGTGGATCAAAACTTTTATTATTAGGTAGTGTCTTTCCATGTCTGTTTTTAATTTTTGGTATATTAAATTTTTTTTGTCTGATATTAAGATTGGGACTCCCACCTCTTTTGTCTTGCATTCACCTAAAATTTTGTTTTCTGTCCTCTAACTTTGAGTCTATGTATGTTTGTTCTTTGTAGTGAGTTGTGTGTCCTGGAGGCAGCATGTTTTTGGTTCATTTTGAAAATCTGGTTTGCTACTTTCTGCCTTTTCAGTGGTGCATTTAATCCATTCACATTCAGGCTGCATATTGAGATATGGGACTATATCCCTGTTTTAAGGCTCTTATATAAAGCTGTTGTTGCTATTGTTTACTTGTTTGTTGGTTTTCTTTTGATTTGTGGGCTTGTATGTGTGAGTGTTTTCAATTTTGCAGTCACAATGCATGTTGTGCTGATTCCGTTTTCCTTCCTTCCTTTCTTCTGTTCTTAATACCTTCTTAAATGTATCTTGTAGAGCTGGTCTGAAGGAAACATAAGCTAGAAATTGAAAGCCTGGGAAGGATTTTAATTCTCCATCATTGATGTAGTGTAGCTTAGCTGGGTAGGAAATTCTTGGTAAAATTTTTTGTCTTTAAGAATTTTGAAGAGTAGACTTAAGTCTCTTCTAGCCCACGGTGTTTCTGTGAATAAGTCTGTTGCATTCTAATTGGTCTTCCATAGTAGGTAGCCTGATCTTTCTTGGTTATTTCCTTTAAGATGTTTTATTTTATACCTACTTTGTGTAAGTAAATGATTATGTGTGTAGGATTTGGTCTTCTAATTTGATGCCTTACAGGACTTCTCTGAATCTCTTGTGTTTGGAAGGGTGAGTCTGATAAGAGGCGAAAAGTTTTCTTTATGGCTTCATAAAATGTTTGTTCCAGGGTGCTCTCATTCTTCTTTTCTTCTTCAGTGATACTGATCTGGCATAACTTCAGCCACTTAATATAATGGCATATCTCTTGAAGGCTTTGTCTTATCTTTTAAAGTGTCCTTTCTATGTTATTAATTATTTGGGGTAGTTCCATATTTTGGCCTTTAATATCTGAGTTTCTTCTGCTTGGTTAATACTGCTTTCCATGCCTACCATTTTATTATTTATTTCATTGACTGTATTCTTTATGGTTTGCATTTCTCTGTTTAATTATTTTATGTTTCCATCTTGCCTTTCTTTGTTTTTATTCATCAATTTCAACCATTTCTTTATCTCTATATTTGTGGTTTGAAACCAATCAATTTGGGCACTTCTTTGAGTTCTAAAGTCTGTATTCTGTAGCATTGTCTTTCTAGGGGTCTCTGGCTTACGTGTGTGTGTGTGTGTGGGTGTGTGTGGGTGTGTTTGATTTCTATTTATGTAATGAAGTTTTCTTTTCTCTTTACTTCTGTTGCTCAGTGAAAGGGGTAATAGTTTTAACTTCTGTTTGTTCAACCTGATATTCTTTCTTTGGTAAAGCCTCCAGATTTTTTTGATTTTGCAGCCAGGTTGTGGGTGGAGAGTGGCGCTGTCTTTTTTCAGCTTTGAGATTTAAATTAGTTGTGTTGGCAGTGCTAATATACAAAAGCTGTCTGCAGATCACAATGTTCATGGACTGAAGTGTGGGGCCGCTGGGGCCCACTTCCCACCACCTCACTCACTATATGTCCCTGTTATGGGAATGTATGTCTATTCCCCAGGAACAAGATAGCATAAAGGAAAGGAAAGGAATTGAAAGAGATGGGAGAAGAAAACACAATGAAGAGCTTGAAGCAGAGAAGGAAAAACATACAAACCAGCTAGTAAAAAGAAAAACCTAAAACTGACAATATGGGAATATTTTCACGCTCATATGTACCCTTATGTGAAAAAAGGGGAAGGGATAAAATAAAATAAAACAAATTACCCATGACTTACAAAATATAGAGAACTGTGATGGAGCAGTGAGGGGAAAAGAAAACATTTTGTAATTCTTATCTTCCCTCTTGTGGCAGATCCTGAAACTTCAGGTTCTATGCAGGCGTGACCCACCAAGAGCAGCAGAGGAGAGGGGGCTCCAGTCTCTAGATCTGTCACCTTGCTCACCTTGTGATCAAGGAGAGGTTAACAGTCACTCCCAACAGATCTGCCTTTATTTAGCCCTTTCCGTATGTGCCACTCAGGATGCTCCCCATCTGGGTCCCATGTCTCATGAATCACTGGGAGAAGGGATTTGGGTCAGTTTAAAACTCACCCCAACTCATTCACTTCAGGAAGGGTTTTTGGTTTTTTTTTTTTTTGTCTTCATAGACCTATAAATGTACCAATTAAGGAGATGGGGTGACTGGGTCTCCTTGTCATGCCTGTCCTTCTGGGGATGATTCATCTGGGGTATTCTCTCTGGGTTGACTGAACTCACACCTTAGTCTCAGGAAGTAACTCTGCTGTTTGTGTGGGCAGGCCAGAGCCTGTCTCTGCCTAGGTACCGGGTAGTGGGTGTATCTGCATCTTGTCCTCCACTGGGGCTCTGCAGCTAGTTCCTCTGGTGTGTCCCACTGCCAATATCCGATCTGGCTCCAGAGACTGTGGAGGTGAGCAGTACCTGGGATTACACCCATTAAATGGCTTCTGCTCAATCTGAACAGTTGTCCAATGTCTTTCTTTCTTCCTAATATCTATCCCTCCAGTTGAATCGCTGACGCCGTCACACTGGCCAGAGACCCTCAATCCCTGCAGGGGCAGGACCCCCGCATTAGTGACTGTTTCTTGCCATCTTCTTCCAGATGGTGTTACAGAGGTGGTGCTTGCCTCTGGACCATGTATTTTGCTGGGATCTGAGTGTCTATGCAGGGTAGCCATCTCAGTAGAAGAGCTCTGGCCACTTGTTCCCGTGTCCCCACTTAGGCAGACACACACACACCTACTTAGGGCTGACACACATGCATAATCCTCCCTGTGCCCACTCATTTATATGGAGACTCACAGACTCCTAACCAACTCCATCGCCATCTTTGAATTCTCTTGAATTTATTCTTAAGAGGTTTGTGTCTCTACAATTCTATAGGATGAGGAGTCAGTCACACACATAGTTATGAAAAGGCAGATTATGATGTCTTTAGGAAGGTAGTGGTATTAAGGAAGGTAGTGAGAGGCCAGGTATGGTGGCTCATGCCTGTAATCCCAGCAAGTTGGGAGCCAAAGCAAGAGGCTTGCTTGAGCCCAGGAGTTTGAGACCAGCCTGAGCAACACAGTCAGACCCCCATGTCTACAAAAAGTTTTTAAAGTTTAATTGAGTGTGGTGACATTTGCCTATATTTCCAGTGTCTAAGAGACTGGAACTAGAGGATGACTGGAACTGGAGTACTAGACTGCAGTGAGCCGTGTCATACCACTGTACTCCAGACTAGTGACAGAGCAAGAACATGCCCCAAGAAAGAATAAAAGAAAATTAAGTGAGAAGTGAGAGAAGAGATACAGAAAAAGAAAGGAGTGTAAACTTTTCAAGAAAGGAAGCACACATTTCAGTTTGTAAGTGAAAAATAGAAGATTTTTGAGGCAAGTTTGTTTACTAATTCCTTAAAAATGTTCTGTGTTAAATAGTACCCCCTAATCAAAAAACAAACAAAAAAGATATGTTGAAGTCCTAATTCCTAGAAACTGTAAATGCAAAGTAATATAGGTAAAGTGTCTGTAACTAAGGTAAGAATCTTGAGATTAGATTACTCTGAATCATCTGGGTGGCCTCTAAATTTAATGATAGGTATCTTTATAAAAGACAGCAAAGGGCTAGATACATAAATTTAAAAAGCATTTAAAGATGAAGGAATATATTCCACTGATGGACCTACAGACGTAGTACTGCCTGGAATCACAAAGAACTGGAAGACCTAGCAAATATCTTTCCCAAGATCCTTCTGACACCTTCATTTTAAACTTCTATTCTTTAGAACTGGGACAGAATAAATATCTGTCACCTTACACTTCCTAAATTGTAGTGGTATATTACAATCTCTAGAGGAATTAAAAAACTAACACACTTAATTTTATTTTGCAGTCAAAATTCTTCATAACTTTATTATATTCTCATTGGATAGTTTTAGTTTCTTCTCCCCTTAATTGGGGCTAGAACTCAGTTGATTTCCTCAGCCCTGCTATCTTGATGTTGATATTACTTTCTCTTTTTTAAAAAAGATGGGCATTTTATATTGCTTATTTCAAATATTAATGTCTTTCTGGTTACCCATGAGGCAAAATAACCCTTTTAGTTTGGTTCTGAAAAATCAGAAGGGATATATTTTTTAAAAGCAGGGCCTCACTCTGTTACCCAGGCTGGAGTACAGTGGTACAATCATTGCTTAATAAAGACTTGAACTCCTGGGCTCATGCAATCCTCCTGCCCCAGCCTCTTGAGTAGATGGGACTATCATTACATGTTTCTATGCCCAGATTTTTTTTTGTACAGATAGAAACTTATTTTGCTTCCCAGGCTGGCCTCAAGCTCTGGCCTCAAGTTATCCTCCTGTCTTGGCTACCCAATATGCTGGGATTACAGGTGTGAACCACCATGACTTACCTAGAATCATCCTTTTGATGTCTGACTCTTTGATTTGGTGGGTTAGGCAGTAGGAGACCTAGGGTCTAAATAAAGACTTTCATGGCAGTGCTGTTTGAGGATACTGGATATGCCCTTATTTAGGATACCTAGTCCTGTGGTAAATTGGGAAATAGAGAGAGTTCTTAAAAGGAATCCTCTTAAATAGTTGTTGATAGAAATAACACATAATTCCAAATGGCATTTTCCAGATAAATTGAACTGGGATTTCAGAATTGACTGGAATGTCTAAGGTGGGCATGTTCTACTCTCAGCTCAGTGGGGGATAGGGGGGATTGTTTTGACCAGTCCTGGTTAATCCTGGTTACAAGTTGATCTGTGGGAGTGCGGGAATTCATCTGAGTGAGGAAGAAACACACATTCTGGATGGAGAGAAGAAATTTCATAGAAAAAGGGTGGTCATGGAAGTCAATGTTTTCCTGCAAGATCCTCACATTGGTCATAAGCAAAAACAATAACTTGAAGGAACATCTATTTCTGGACAAGGATGGAGAGAAAAAGGGATAGTAAGGAAAGATCCTGAAATTGTAAAACTGCTTAGTTATTTTTGTCTGGTTTGACCTCATATATCAAAAGTAGCCTTTTAGTGCAGTCATTTCCTCCCTTGTAATGGTAATTCCAGAGGCAGTAACAGTAAAAAAGCCATTTACAAAAATCAAAACCAAAGGAATCACTTGACTAGCACCTTCAATAGTGTTAAGTTGCTATGCCAAACAGCTCAATTATGCTATTCTGTTGTGAAAAATTATCTTTCTGTTGCGCTTACATTGTTGGAACACAATCTTACATAAAACATGCCCTAATTACATGGTCTCTATCAGACATTACATAAAAGAGTGCTTGGTTTTGATAGTGGCCACATTGTCTGTACTCCTCTACAGAAATTTGCTGCATGCAGAAGTGTTTGGGTGGATTATTTCCCAAGGTTTACACTTTGTAAAATCTCACTCTTGGGAGAGCACATTTGCATTGGGGGTGTTCTGAGGAGGCAACGTTGTACTGTCATCCTCAGGGTCCCTTATGACGATGCCTGACTTGTGTGTCAAAGTACGATAGCTCGGTGTTTAATGCCTAAGCCTCTGGCATCCATAGAACAAATGCATTCAAAGTCTGTAAGCCACTGTTGAGATTTTCTAGGTTACCTAATCCTACCTTAGGGAAAGACAAGGTCTAAAAAAAATGTATATAATTCTCAGCTACAAAGTGTGTACTTTGATCTGGAATTAGGTATTCAGCCTTGCCACTCACAATGTTTTAAAATACAATTCTATTAGTGTATATTTACTTATTGTCACAGTAAATATACATGAAAAATGGACAGATGGATAAATAGATTATATTTAGATAGAAATATATGACAGTCTCCCCAAAAAACTAAATTTTATTCGGAGGGTGAGCTCCTTGTTGTTCAGTCAGGTTTCCGCTGATAGATAAATGCTCTAGGAACTTATTGGCATCAGCTTACCAGCTAACGTTGTGGTCTATGTTCAGCTTCCGTGAATTTTTTTGGAGAGTCTATCAATGCATTGCCCATTTTATGAGAGTAATTTACAAGTGCATCTGTCCACATCACTGAATATTCAGAAATTATTGGCCAAAAACGGAAAGACTACTTTGCCCTATCCCCCCACCCCCATTCACCTGCTCTCACTCTGAGTGACTTTTTTGTTGTTTGCTTGTTTCCCTGGATGAAAAAAAATTCTCAAATAGAAATGTTTTGCTGATTTTGAAGAGGTAAAACAAACAAAACAAAAACAGCAGAAGCACTAAAATGCATCAACATTGATGAGTTCAAAAACCATTTGAGCAGTGGAAAAAGCATCTCAATAGTTGTATTGCATCAATGAGTTCTTTGAAGGATACTGAAGTTTAAACATAAGAGTAAGGACCCCATTTTTATACATAGATTCAGAGTTTTTTGAGGGTCCTCTGTGTGTGTACTTACATATATACATATATGCATTCATATGTACACATAAACAGATGGATAGATAGATAAACAGATATAGGCAGATAAAAACACATGCTCAGAAGAATGAATATGTGCAAGCATATCCTGATGACTCCTGTTCCCTCTCAGTCATTTCTCTCACCCCGCTCCCATCACTCCATGCAAGGTTACTTCCATACAGTTAACCTCCACCCACACCTCATCCCTTTTAAGAAGGAGGTCCATCTTTCTTGAATGTATAGGTAGCTTTCACCAGCTGGTCCACAAATCATTAGCTGCATTGCAACTCTTACCTCTAGGAATAGGAGCTTTTAGTGGGGATAGCTGGTGCTAGCCCTCAACCGGTAAACTTTTATAGAAATCAGCACAGGGCCTTTTATTGAGAGAAGTTGGATAAAAGTCAAGAACATTCAGATTTGTGAGACTATTTATCAGATGTCTCATGTTGTATGTAGTATTTTGCTTATGTTGGGATGCAGGACTGGGACAAAAACTGAGTAGGGGACTGTCTTAATAGTCCAGAGACAAAAGGGAAAAAAAGTGACATAGCAGGTAAAACATAAGGTAAAAAGAAAGTTCAAATGATCAATATTGGACAAAAGGAGATCTAAGCTTTTCTCTTACATTTTAAAATATATTTTATTATGATACCTTTTTTTTTTTGAGTTGGAGTCTCACTCTGTCACCCAGACTGCAGTGCAGTGGCTGCTCCCGGCCACTGCAGCCTCGACTTGCTGGGCTCCAGCAGTCCTTCTGCCTCAGCCTTCCGAGTAGCTGGAACTACAGGCGTGCACTATCATGCCCGGCTAATTTTTAATTTATTGTAGAGACGAGGTCTCGCCAAGTTGCCCATGCGGGTCTCGAACCTGCGGGCTCAGGCAACTCACTCACCTCAGCCTCCCAAGGCGTGGGATTACAGGCTGATCCACCGAGCCCGGCTTATTATGGCACTATTATAACATAAGTTTAGCTATTTCAAAGCGTATAATTCATGATATTATGCAACCTCTCTCTATTACCCAAATATATTTTTAACTTTTAATTTTTTTTATTTTAAAGATGTGGGGTGCAATTCAGGGTTAGGTATACATACATATGTTCATTAGGCAGGTACCCTTGTTGATGAGGTGTGCCCCTCTTCCCCAAGCAGACTCCCACTACTGCCAATCCCTCTTCCCTGTCCCCTTCCCAGAAGTATCCCCCCTACTGCCAATTCATTTCTTATAGGATTACAATAACTGTTTAAGGTCTGCTTATGAGTGAGAACATGTGATACTCAGTTCTTTGTTTCTGTGAAAGATCACTCAGTATTATAGACTCTAAGTCCATTCAGATTGCTGTGAAGTTCATGGTTTTGCTTTTTTTTTTAAATGGCTGTGTAATATTCCATCATGTATATGTACCACATTTTAAAAACTCCAGTCCTCTTTTGATGGGCAGCATGTTGGTTCTATGTTCTTGCTGTCCTGAAAAGGTGTGGTGGCGTCGACGATTATTCCTGGGGAACAAAGGGATTAGACTCCTTTAGAACCAATTCTGCAAGAGAGACAGAGAGAGAGAGAGAGAGAGAGAGAGAGAGAGAGAGAAAGAAAGAGAATGGACCACTGTTCAAATGGATTTGAGCAGAAGCCATTTAATGGAGGTCTTCATGTTCCTTTTTTTTATCCCAAATTTTCACGGGCTAAATCACAAGACTTTCACTTGAGCACAAAAGCCGGGTGGATGAGGGGCACCCCCCCACCCACCAGGTGTTTGCTCAGGTATGAGGAAGGACAATCCTAATAAAATCACAAGATGTTTACATGAACACAAGGTGAGGTGGGTGAGGGGTGTCCCTCACCCACCACGTGCTCCCTCAAGCATGAGGGAGGGCAATCCCAAAATTATTTTACAGTTCCTCATGCTTGGTTAATATTCCTCAGAAGCTGTAATCCCGCACCTTTGGGAGGCTGAGGTGAGTGGATTGCCTGAGCCCATGGGTTCGAGACCTGCCTGGGCAAGCAAGACCTCATCTCTACAATAAATCAAAAAATTAGCCGGGCGTGGTAGTGCGCGCCTGTAGTTCCAGCTACTTGGAAGGCTGAGGCAGAAGGATCGCCGGAGCCCAGCAGGTCGAGGCTGCGGTGGCCGGGAGCGGCCACTGCACTCCAGTCTGGGCGACAGAGTGAGACTCCGACTCAAAAAAACAAAACAAAACAAAAACAACAACAAAAAAACTTTATAAATCCAGAAGCAACCAGACTCCTGTGAAAGAGATTTGCCACCTTTGCTCTTGTAGCTGACACCAGGGAACATGCGAATTTTTCAATGAGTTGATTCACTGCCTGCTTTCCTACTGGAGCTGTAGGGTTTGTGGATTTTTATTATGTATTTTCTAGGAGATTCTGTCTTTTCTGGGTTGTAATTCTCATGGGCTCAGAGTGCAAATGCCTGGGTTAATATCTTCAGCTCCAAGAGAGTCTTCAGGATAACAGCGTAACCATGACAAATATGGTCATGTCAAGAAAACAGAAGCCACTTTAGATTGAGGGAGGGAGAGATTTAACACAGAGAAGGGGCTTACACAACCATTGCAAGGACAGGGATGAAGAGGGGTAGAGATGAGAAAGATTGTTTTTTAGGAAATCTCAAAAAGCCACCACAAGGGGTCTTCAGACCTTGGAAGTTGCTGGCAACATCCCACATCATGATTCTGCCCATGTCCATATACCTCCATATACCTGCTAGGAGCTGCTGCTGGGGAAATATGGCTTCTTTTCTTCCTCATCCCTCAAAATTATGCATGACTGCCTGACATTGATGGACTCTAGCTAAAGCCCTGCTCTCACGGAGGTCTGGGAAATGCAGTTTCTGATCTTTCTGTTCCTTAGGGATAGGTCTGAGCTGTGGATGCAGGGAAAACACAGAGCAGCACAAACAATATCCAGCAAGCACTGTCCCACCCTATGTCTAAAAACACTGCCACGGCAGGTGCAGAAGTGGGAGCTGGGAAGTCATTTCTTCCAATCTCTGCACTGAGACATGTGCATTACTAAAATCTGACTAGTAACTAAGAATGTTTAAGATGGACATTTAGAGAATCCAAAGATTTCAAAGGTCACTTAGTTCAACTGACCCCAAAGCTTGCTGCCTAGCAGTGTCACTGAAAAGTGTTCTAAAAATACCAGTTCTTGAGACCTACCTTAGAATTACTGCATCAGAATCTTGGGGTTGGGTGTTGAAGGTTGGGGGTCGGGACATGGTCATTCTGAGAATCACTGGGTACCCGTGGTGTTGATGAGGCACCAGTTCTCAGACCAGCATTTGGGAGACTAATGCATTTTTTCCCCTTGGATTTCTGGAATGCAGTGCCCACTTTGTCCTATAATGATGAGAATTCATTCTCTACTACATCTATAAATTTGGGTTTAGAATGGAAAAGCACAGTCAAGTGCTGGTAAATAGTTGTATCCTTGGGGATTCTCATGGCTGCAATTCATGAGGTCAAATCATTAACCTTAGCATAATCCCTGAAACTAGAAAGACACCCTAGAAGTAAATGTTGATAAAGACCTAGGTGTTGGTGAAGTTTCATTTTGCGAGAAGGGAAAGGAAATGAAATATTTTGAAACTGCTTGTATATTAATAAATTTTTTGTCTTCGTTGTGAAAAGGCTCAATGTACATATTTACTGTATTTACTGCTGTCATTGCAAATAAAAGACACACAAAACACATAGCTGATTACACTATTTTTTTTATTCTGAAAGTATATGTGGGGCAACCCCTTTGGGTCTCCTTCCTCTGTGGGAGCTTTTCTGTCCCCAATAAATCCTGCTTTTTCAAAGAAAAAAAAAAGGAAAAAGAAAAAGAAAGTATATGTTAAGCTAAGGCCAATTCTAAGACACAACTGATGTCTGTGAAGGGTATTCAGGGAACTTAGGAGTGAGCAGGTGCTAGTTGCAATGCTATGACAGGCACATAAAAAATTCTTTTGTTTGTGTGATTAATTGGATATTCCTTGGGAGCATGAAATATGAACTGATTTCCAGTTTTTGTAAGGACTCTGGTTAATTTGCAGGGTGACCAGAATATATGATTTTTAGTGTATCTCTTTTTTTCTTATAACACAGGAGGAGGAAGAGTGAATTGTTAAACAAAACAAGAGATTGGTTTTGTGTTTACCATATACAGTATATTGTTTCACAACCTAAATAAATTTTCAGAGTATGTGTGTTCTGGGTTGTGTATCTTGTACTCTCACCTTTGCCAAAGTTTGAAAAATGAATTTCTGCCAGGAGAAAGAAACCATGTAAAAGTTATTCAGCCAGGTAAATTCTGAAATCAGACTTGCTGGAGCAATAAAGTTGATGAATGATGCTATTTACAATTGAGGAAATTTTCTTTTATGAATCTGTATTAAAATGGAAAATCTGTGAACTTTAAAATATATGGAAACTGCCTGGTTTTTAGCACGGGCTTTGAGCCATTGAACTTTGAGAGTTTAAAAATGTTCATTTCCTCCAGTGTCAAATATAAGAAAATTCTAGACGGTGATGTAAACATGGGTTCATGAAGGGAAGGAGTGAACTCTTAACACCAGGAAGAAATTGTGGACGTACATTGACGCTGGAGCTTGGTAAAATCTAGGAGTACCGATAGAAAGTGTTAGAAGATTAATCAAACTGGCAAATTTTTCTAACTTCAGTTTTAGACTTACATATCCAAATCCTCCAAACAACAAAGTTTGATTTTTAGATCTTACTGCCTGTTTGAGGGAAGGAAGAGGAGATCTTTAGCTAGGTGGTCAAAGAAAACAATGGCATTAAGCTAGATACTCCTCATGACTACTGTTGCAAAAATGCAACCCGACTTTTTAACATCTTAGTACTAATTTTAAAAAGTGGTTCTTAATTTTAAAAAGAGGAGAGTCAATAACAAAACCTGAAAATCTGATAAATTCTATAAAAATTTTATTCGTGACCGGGTTTGGTGGCTCAGCCTGTAATCCCAGCACTTTGGGAGGCCGAGGCGAGAGGATTGCCTGAACCCACGGGTTCGAGACCTGCCCAGGCAACTTGGCGAGACCTCGTCTCTACAAAAAATCAAAAATTAACTGGGTGTGGTAGCGTGCGCCTATAGTTCTGGCTCCTTGGAAGGCTGAGGCAGAAGGATCACCAGAGCCTAGCAGGTTGAGGCTGTGGTGGCCGGGAGTGTGCCACTGCACTCCAGTCTGGGCAACAGAGTGAGACTCCAACTCAAAAAAAAAAAAAGAAAAGAAAATTTTATTCATAAAAATAAGCATATTACCATAAAATTTCATATGTGGTTTAAGATGTCCACAGAAAATCCAAGTTGTAAGTAATTGGAAAATAAACAATCTGAATTGTTAAAGTAAAATGTAATGTTCGGCATTGTTCAGCCAGAAAGTGGATTTTTCCCTCTGTAAAAAATGATAAAAAGAAGTGCTCTCAAGTTTAGGCGGAAATAAAATAGCTGTTGTTATAAATTTATACATTTCTGCTACTTTAAAAATCAGAGTCTTTATCTCTAGTCAAGATGCACAATATTATTAAAATAATCAGAGCTTCGACTTTGGGCTTTGGAAAACTCTGGAGTTGCATCTTGGCACACCTGGGTCCACTCACATCAGTTCTTCAGTGGTGAGATACTTAGGTGTTTCTGTGCCTGGAGCTAACTGCGGAGTCTGTTTCAATTACAGATTCTAGAATGGGCCCAACAACCACTGCTTGAACAAGAGTCCCAGGCAATTCTCTACACTTCTTTTTTTTTTTTTTTTTTTTTTTTTTGAGTTGGCGTCTCACTCCGTCGCCCAGACCGGAGTGCGGTGGCCGGGAGACCGGAGTGCAGTGGCCGCTCCCGGCCACCGCAGCCTCGACCTGCTGGGCTCCGGCGATCCTTCTGCCTCAGCCTTCCGAGTAGCCGGAATTACAGGCGCGCGCTACCACGCCTGGCTGATTTTTTTTTTAAATTTATTTATTGTAGAGATGAG
>CAUYQG010011722.1:0-16741 GCA_963574415.1 Tarsius wallacei
CATTCTTACCCCTCCTATTTAACATAGTACTGAAAGTCCTAGCCAGAGCAATCAGGCAGGAAAAAGAAATTAGAGGTATCCAAATTGGAAAAGAGGAAGTTAAAGTATCCCTCTTCACAGATAATTGATTTTATACCTAGAGAAACCTACAGTCTGTCAGAAACCTCCTCACACTGATAAACAACTTTGATAAAGTCTCAGGATCCAAAAATCAACGCACAAAAAACAGTTGCATTTCTATATACCAACAACCAGCAGGCTAAGAACCAGGAGAAAAACCCACTCACAAATAAAATAAAATAAAATAAAAACTTTGCCATCCATCTAACCAAAGAGGAGGAAAAAAGACTTTACATGAGAACTACAAACCACTGCTCAAAGAAATCAAGGACAACACAAGCAAATGGAAGAACACGCCATGCTCAAGGATTGGAAGAATCAATACGTCAAGACGTCCATTCTACACAAGGCAATTCTACAGATTTAGCTCAATACCCATTAAATTACCAAAATGATTATTCTCTGACCTGGAAACAATACAGACATTCATAGGGAAACTAAAACATCCATGAATAGCCAAAACAATCCTTAGCAAAATAAATAAATATGTGAAGTGGGAGGCATCACACTTCTAGACTTGAAACTTTATTATAAGGCTACAATAGTCAAAACAACCTGGTATTGTACAAGAACAGGCATATAGACCAATGGAACAGGATAGAGATTCTGAAAGCAAAATCTCAATTTCTTAAGCAACTCATCTTTGGCAAAGCCACCACCACCAACCACCTGGGAAAGGAGAACCTGTTTAGTAAATGGTGCCGGAAAAACTGGCTGATCGCATGAAGAAGAATGAAACAGAACCCCTACCTATTACCGTACACAAAACTATAAGATTCACTGAAAACGCAGGAGACGCTCTTATCAAAATGGAAATAGGCAACCAATTCCTGATCAGAACACCCAAAATCCAAGACATGAGATAAGATAGACAAGAGGGACCTCAGCAAACTGAAAAGCTTCTGCAAAGCAAAAGAAATCAAGAGAGCGGGGAGAAGCCCACAGAACGGGAAAAAACATTTGCCAACTGTTTATCTGCCAAAGGCTTAACAACCATAATCTACAAGGAACTCAAATGTGCCAAAAGGAAAAAAACAAACAGCCCTATAAAAAAGTGGGCCAGAGACATGAATAGACACTTCTCAAAAGAAAACATACAAGCAGCCAGCAGATACATGAAAAAATGCTCAGCCTTACTAATCATCAAAGAAATGCAGATTAAAACCACACTGAGATATCATCTAACTCCAGTAGGGATGGCCATCATCAATAACTCAAAAAACAACAGATGCTGAAGGAGATGGAGAGAAAAGGGAAAACTTCTACACTGTTGGTGGGAGTGCAAATCAGTACAACCTATGAGGAAAACAGTGTGGTGATTTCTAAAAAGTCTAAAAATCAACCTTCCATATGACCCTGCAATCCCCCTTCTGGGAATACACCCAGAGGACTCAAACCAGTCTACAAAAAAGATACCTGGGCACACATGTTTATTGCAGCACTATTCACAATAGCAAAAACATGGAACCAACCATGCTGCCCATTGAAAGTGGACTAGATTTTTTAAAATGGTACATATACAAGATGGAATATTATGCAGCCATAGAGAAGGACAAAATTATGAACTTTGTAGCAACTTGGATAGATTTGGAGTCTATCATACTCATTGATCTATCACAGAAGCAAATAATTGAATACCACATGTTTTCATTCACAAGTGGACCTTAAACATTTATCATAACACTACAAGAAAGGGATTGGAGTACCAGGACACTGCCCAGGGCGGCGGGGGGGGGGGGGGGAGGGCGGGGTGCACATGACATCACCAAGGGTACCTGATCCATCCCAAACCAGGCAAAGTGAGGACTAACGGGAGGCCCAAACTTCACCTGTACATAAATCATTTATATACCTAATCCTGACTTGTTCCCCCACATATTTAAAATAAAATGTATTTTTAAAAATCTAAAATTGACAGGAAGGATATTATTAAGCTAAAATGTTTTTGCACAGCTTAAAAAACCATCAAAAGAGTAAAGAAACAACCCACAGAATGAGAAAAAAGATATTTGCCATCTATGCATCTGACAAAGGCCTAACATCTAGGACCTACAAGGAGCTAAAATGAATTGACAGGAAAAAAAATCTAATAATCCCACTGAAAAGAGCAATGACCTGAACAGACATTTCTCCAAGGAAGACATGCAAGCAGATAACAAACATATGAAAAAATGCTCAGCTTCACTAATCATCAGAGAAATGTAAATCAAACGACAATGAGATATGAGATACCACCTCACATTGGTCAGGACGGCTACCATTTAAAAGTCAAAAAACAACAGGTGTTGGTGAGGCTGCAGAAAAAAAGGGAATGCTTTTACACTGTTGGTGAGAGCATAAGCTAGTTTAACCTTTGTGGAAAGCAGTGTGGCACTTTCTCAAAGAAAAAAAATGACCACCGTACCATCCAACGATCCCATGCCTGAGAATCTACCCAGAGGAATTGGTAAATCACTCGACCAAAAAGATACCTGCACACATATATGTTTATTTCAGTGCTATTCACAATAGCAGAAACATGGAACCAACCTAGATACCCACTGAAAGTAGACTGGATAAGTAAAATGTGATGCACTCATACACAATGGAATACCGTGCAGTCACAAAGAACAATATCACGTCCTTTGCAGCAATATGGATGCAGTTGGAGACCGTCATTCTTAGTGAACTATCACAGAAACAAAATCTGAATACCACATGTTCTCACTCGTAAGTGGGTCCAAAACACTGGGCACATGAGCACAAAGGTGGGAACAACGAATACCCGCACTCCTAAGGACGGGGGGAAGGGAGGGAAAATAAGGGACACACAGCCACCCACTGGGGACCATGTCCACTAGAAGAGGGAGACAGGGCTCGCTAGAAGCCCGAGTCTCAGGTGCACACAATTTACCTTAGTGACAAATCCTCATATATTCCCCACAACTCTACAATACGTTTTAAAACTTATGTACATTGTTGGATAAGAAGACACTCGTGCAACAGTAATGCTGCTTGTTCACCAGTATTGTTTTGACCAAATCTGTAGTCTGTATATGAGTGCAGGAGGAATGAATTTTCCTGTATCCAAAACAACATAAAAGTGTGGCACAGAAGATAGGGACATTTACTTTTTTAGGGAATGTTTAAGCCGGTGTATATCAGAATCACAGAAGAATTTGAGAAAGAACCGTGTCATGTAGAAAATGAATGTGAACGTATTCTCCAAGGAGAGCCATGTTAAAAAAGAAAAAAGTAAAACAACTATTTCATCTTGAGGCAAGACATCAAAATATAATTAATGATGGTGAAAATCAGCTAACTGATATGAATCTTTCTCTGTACAATTGCATACAATCTATCCCTGTTCTAGCATTTTTCATATGTTAATTTTTTTTAAGTTTTTTAATTCTCCTTGTCACTATTTTGAATTGTCAGCATTATTTTTTATAATTCTCTATGTTTTGTATTTTATCTTCACATCATTTTCACTACTGGAGGTATAAGCTGTCTAAAAGGTTTAGGGAGCTGTAACTCATTTTATGCGTTCTTTTGCAAATGTGATATCACAAAAGTGCAAATCACAACATTGACTTTGTGTGTAAGCATTGCGCATGTACATAAAGACATTGACGCTTCCTCAATCAATGAAGAGATGTCCTTGTTGTACATCTGCGTTTGTGAAAGATAAAATTCTTGTGTTCCTGGCTCTTTGGACAACTGGTGCAGTGGGGATGTGATGGTGAACCACTGTGGCTTTTGGTCCATCTCATCAAACACCTGAGGCTGTCAATTGCAGGGTTTCAGGTTACTGTAGGTCTAAAGTTAGCAAAACAATTAGCAGCTATAGTGATATACATTTGTGCGTTTCACTTTTTGACCTATTTTGTAATTAATATGGTTCATCTGCTCATAAGTGTGATTACCCTTGTGATTTTCATTAGTATGCCTGAATCTTTATGCTTGGAAAAATGTGTATACGACGACTACCTTTTTTTGTGTGTGTGTAATGTGAGTTCTGTTGTGTTTTTATGTTTCTTAAACAGATGCCCCTTTAAAAATGTAATTAAACACCTCCTAAACAATTATTTAATCATTTTTTCATCATGATATTTTCCAGACTTTGATATTTTAGAATTTTAACGTTTGGGATTATGGCATTTAGAATCGTGTCTTTCAGGATGATGATTACCTTCTAAACATTATAACACATGGACATATGTCCTACTGCAGCGGCAGCAAACAGTATGGTTTTTTTAAATATTATTTTCTTTTCTTTTCTAGTGATACAAGCTAATTTTGTGCTTAATCTGCAGAATTTATACCAAATTGCTTTTTTCATTCTATAGCAAAATTCTCTGTGTGAAATGCACTGTGCTGTGGATTCTTTCTTAATGATGTGGATTCCCTTTCCAATGTGATTCAAAGAATAGGACAACCTACTGTGTCAGTGGTCAAATAGCAAAAGCTTGAACAACGCTGAGCTTCTATTAAAGCATGCGGCCTCTGGGGTATAACACTTTGTTTTTTATCTTATTTTAGAATAAATACAGCATTTTTTTTTAAAAAAAGCAACAGCTAAAATATATTATAGAAAACATTTTTAAACAGTTCTGGAATGATAAAAGTCTCATTTAATTAAACAATTTGATTATGTTCAATGAATTTGCAAGTAAAAGACTGATGTCTTAAGCCAATACCAAGAATCTATCTGTTTCTATTAGAATTATTTCTAGGCTATGTAACATAAACATTGTCTTCTTTGCATGGATCTGGGGCAAGGGAGGGTTGCATCTAAAAAAGATAGGCAATTAGCATTAAAAGAAGCTGAAACTGAGGAATAAGAGAGTCCCTTGTATTTCCCAATCAGAAGTCAGTGGCATAATTCCAATAAGAGCCTTAAATTGTAATTCACGGAGACAGACACAAAATTACCAGCATCGATTTGTGATTAAACTGCTGCTCACATGAACAACTATTTGAAGTATTTTTCTCGGGTGAGTAGCAGCAGGAATATATTCATTTTATGATAGGAAATTATTTTCCTCAGGAGTGACTGGAGGGGTCAGCTAATCAAACATAAATCCATATGGCTGATAAAAGACTTAAGGGGCTTATAATTGTGCTATCAGATAAAGGTTTATTTCCAAGGATTTAGTCATCTCCTAACATAACACTATGTTACTAAGTCACTTTTTAATATTGTACGGTATTTCTTAAAAGAGTGACCTATTTAAAATAAAAAAAAAGAAACCTTAAAAGCTATCTAGACCAAGGATCTTTTAATAATCACAATAATTTGCCTATAATAGCCACATATTATATCCCTAACTCTCAAGTTTACATTGACTAAGTTATGTGTATGTATCCATATCTACAAGTCAAAGACACTTCATTCATGTCATGTAGAAATTGATTCCTCTATGTTGACACATTTCCATGTATTTTTCTTCCTATTGAGATCATTTACAAGTAAATATTTTATTTCCCTAATAAACCAAAGTTAGCCAAAAAGAAAATAGTTTATGAAAGTTATTGCTACTCCCCAAAGAAAGAGAATGGGAAATCATGGGTGACACTATTTTTTAAAAAAAGAATTTCCACATTGACAAATGCATGTGTTTCTTTACTTTCAATAATCAGAATACCCTACCTATAGTAAATCTATGGAGACCGCAAATACCTTAAGAGCATTTCCAAAGGGTCTTCCGAGCCAACTAGGATTCAAAGTGGGGGAAAGTGGGAGCCTTCTCAACAGATGGGGTGGCATAATGTGGCTGGGACTGGGGATTTGCATGAATATGAATTACAAATAGCACAGATAACATGGTATTCAAAAGCTGTTAGGAATCTTGAATGTCAAAGTCATTTAGCTGACATTTGGAGGGGCATAATTACCTTAAGAACATGGAAATGGGTTGGTCTAAATTGCATGGACCGAGAATCAGAGGACACACAATGGCATTGCTTTGGCAATAATTGTGACAAGTGGTCATGGCCAAATAAGCTAAGAATGGCACACATTAATGCAGTGACATTTTTTCAATGTGTGCTGCCCTTTCAGAAATATGCATATGAGGCCTAAATAACCTCTGACCCATTGTAAAATAACAGGAGAAAACATAAAAATCAAGCGACCATAAGCCCTGTCACTGAAAGTCTAAAGAAAAGAGTTCATTCATGTTTCGTACCACAGACTTTTTCAACTTCATTTAACAATTGTAGACCTCAAAAGTTTCATCACTTGTCATAAGTTTCCTTGAAATTTACTGAATGATACCTAGTAGTGTATTTGCATTGAAAAGATTAACAGTCCCTGATTTTAGAATATGATGCTGCTAACTAAATTTTCCATTTATGTTGACAACAAAAAGTGGCAAATTATGTATATAGTTATAAAGGAAAAAGTTTCCACATGTTAGCAGCATTACAAAAGAATATTTTATACCCTAATTTTTGCCATTGGCGTAGGCCTTCCATATCAAGCATGATATTAGAGGGTACTACAAGAAAGTATTATTCCATTAACATTTACTTAGATGATCACATATAATTTCTGAAATATTGATTAAAATTCAAGGCTAGTGATGCCATGAACACTTTAATGTCTACCCACTAAAAGGAAACTTGTGAATCCTAATTAATATTTCATTTTCAAAAGTGAATGAGATATTGTATTTCCTTAATAGACCAATATCTCAGGCTGTAATAATGTTTGGAATTCCAGCAAATAGACTTCAATTTGTACTTCTATCTACCTCTATTTTGATGCCAGTCCTGATGACCTAGGACTCACTGATCATCGTTTCTTCCTGTTTTTAATGGCATCTGTGGTCTATTCTGTGTCATTTAACACTTAGTTGTTACTGCAATGTTTATTACTCTCCTATATGTAACAGTCTTTTCTCCTTAGTGAAAATCTATAAGTAGTAATTTATGGAAGGATTAATATTATATTAAGAATGGAATAGTTACTGATAGCATTTGTTAATAGAGTAGAAAAAGACTGATCCAGATCGGTGGCTCATGCCTGTAATCCCAGCACTTTGAGAGGCTAAGGGGAGAGAAATTCGAGACCAGTCTGGGCAACATGGCAAGACCTCATCTCTACAATAAATAAATGAATAATTTAGCTGGGTCTGGTGGCGCATACCTGTAGTCTCAGCTACTTGGAAGGCTGAGGTGGAAGGATTGCCTGAGCCCAGCAGGTCGAAACTGTGGTGGGCCGTGATTGTGCCGCTGCACTCCAGCCTGGGCAACAGAGTGAGATTCCAACTCAAAAAAAAAAAAAAAAAAAGAACACTGATGTGAGGTAATTAAAACAAGAAGCATCAATTGTCTGTTGTATGTTAGGAACTGTGTTGAAATATGTAATAAAAAGAAAAATCGCATGTAGTCCTTTCTATAAATATCACACAGGCTATGTAGAAGTTGAGACTCTAGATAGATGAATACATAGAAATCAGAGAGATTGACAGACACATATGATGATAATTACTATCACAGAAAACCAGTTCATAGCAAGTAATATAGAAGTCCAAGGGGCTTCCGGTAATGAAAAGAATCAAACCACTAATTGTTGGGAAGTATATTTGTTCACTATAATATATTTTAAGGTCAAGTTTCATGAATCAATCAAAATCACACAAAATTAAATTGATATAACATTTGAAAGAAGTATGAAAATAAAAACCAATGTTAGCTTATTTCTAATTTAATCTGACATAACCAAAATAATTAAATTCACTATAAGACATCTGTGAGGTATTCTGACCTAAGGAACTTGATTACTAAGTAAAATCATCAGAATCAAAGCCGAGTCATCCTTTCAATAAATGCAAATTGAGCAAGTCACATCTAAAATTATCTTTATTGATTATGAGATTCCCTAGATTTTCTTAATTTCATTGGTGATTTTTATTTCTATTATTCAAACTGTCTATGCAAAACATTTTCCTGTTAGTCAATTGACACTATCATTAACGGATTTGTCAATGTGTGTGCTTTTGTCTGTAATTTTTACTGTTTCCTTTTAAAAAATGGCTTTGTATTGAAAAAGTGCTTTCCTATTTATATCAAATATTCACTTTTTTATAGATTTATATTTTACATGAGCTATTTTAATCCATCTATTTTTCTTGCTGATATAGCATATAAAATAAATATCTAACTTGATTTTCTATTATATTGTCAGTAACGGCAGTAACAGTATCATAAACTTATTTCTTACTTTGCAATAGGCATATATATTTTTTCTATTTCACATCTGATTGCATTAGGCAGAAACTCCAAAAAGATATGCATACTGGTGATAGCAGCCATGCTGGTGTCATTTTGGTTCTAGTAAAAATTCTGAAGTGTTTCACTCTTAACTACAGTGTTACCTGTTGATTTATATATGCATTTTTTGCTGAAGTTAAAGAAAAATTCTGTTCTTAGTTCATTAAAAGTTTATTTTTACCAGAAATAGGTATCAGATTTTCCCAAATGTTTTTTAAGCATTTACTAAGAACCCCATGATATTTCTTCCTTGTACTTATTGATAGAATATATTAATCATTTTCCTAAAATAAAATTCCATTTGTATATCCTAAATAAATTCTTGATTGAAATTTACTTGCTGCTATTTTATTTTGGATATTTTTGTGCCCATATTCCTACATGAGATGGCTTTGTATTTCTGTCCCCATATACTATCTTTATGAGGTTTTGAGAATAGGATTTTCAGAGCGTCGTGCAACCCATGTGGAAGAATTCGGCATTATTCTATATTCTACTGCAATTTTAAAAGTTCATGGTTTTCATTGATCCTAAATTACTGTCTAAAGTTAAATATATTTTGCCATTGATAGATGGAAATTTTATCAAATATCAGAAAATATCTTAAAATATTTGGTGGAATAGTGAAATTCTATATGGCCTGTTTTCATGATAGATAAGAAAAAAATTGGGAATAGGAGTATCCTAATTTTTCTTACACATTCCTAAGAACTATTAAATTTATTAGGATACCCAGATTTCTCATCAAATATAGAAACATACTGGGGTGCCAAAGAAGTCCTCAATGTCTAGAAACCAAGAATATCTGTCAATTAAAAATATGTGAAATATAATTTTGTAAGGCACAGAGTTCACTCTCAGGAAACCAACAACCATAAACATAGTCATACATTTATGTGTAAATTTTTATTTACATTGAATTGAAAGTTTTTTTTTAACGTATACCCAGATAGACATCAAATATGACATAGTTAACACAGCACAGATTTGTATACCTGCCTTTCCATAGCAACAAAATATTTGGTTTCTGTTATTTTTTGTCACTGTACTCTGCACTGTAACTCTGGTCTGGAGTTACATGAGATGAATGTGTTTTTTCAGTTTCAAAAATAATAGTTTTATCCTATTCCATTTAAATAGCTAATATGATTTGTAGATCTTACAGTCACTCCTCAGCATTAATTATTCTCCAGACAATAAGTGCTATGAATATAGAATTAATTAGTGAAAGTGAGATGTCAATTTAGTAGTGAGTGGATTGTCTTTAAATCTACTAATCTATTTCTTCAACTATTTGCACCTGTTTCAAGATGTTACTCTCTTCTTAATGGCTTTTTTTTTTCATTTTTTCTCTTTCATTGCTATACAATATTTTACATATTTATGAAGTGCATGTGAGTGCTTGTTACATGCATAGAATGTGTAATGATCAAGTCCGAGTATTCATCACCTTGACTGTTTATTATTTCTATGTGTTGGTACCAAATCTTCTCTTCTAGCTACTTTAAAATGCACATTTTGTTGTTGCTAAGTACAGTCACTCCAGACATTATCAAACATTAGAACTTATTTCTCCTTACTGTATGCGTATATCCATAACCGACCTCTCTTCATCACCCTCAAACCCCACCCACCCTTCTCAGTCTCTGGTATCCATCATTCTATTCTCTATATCCATGAGGTCACATTATATGTAGGAACTAAAAGCAAAACCCTTTATGCTTTTAATTAAACATCACATAATTTCTAATGGGATAGGCTCTGACCGGATGTCTGACTGTGGCATGACAAACTTAATTAGAAAATAGGAGATATGGTGTCTGTCATTGAATTTATGAGAACACAATATTTTCACAGTTTAAACTGGTGACTTTCAAACTTGTGAGGAAAGGACAATATTCCATTCTTCGTGGTGCAGGTCATGGGTTGCTTGTACATATGCGTGCGTACATGACTGACGTCACTTGGTTCAAGGGACAATGCCAAGCTATCAAGCATCCGTGAGAACTGCATTTATGACAGTCGTTCAGTTATTTCCTTTTGCATATATTTCTTTGCCATTTTATTTTGTTTTTTAAAAAAGGAGAATGGTTTTAATTTTCTTGCTTTGGAATTCATTTAACTCGGTTAATGCGATTAATTCCTTTCATATCTTTTGAGTCTCAGTTTCTTCATATATAAATGATTCTTCTGAATCAGATGATTTTTGAAATCTGATTCCCTGTAACATACCATAATTTGTAGTTAATAAAAGACATTAGATTTGCAGGTCACACTAATAACCTGAATGTGACATACTTTTTTTACTCATATACATTTATATAGATACATTTTACACAGTTAATATATTTAAAACCTATAATGATGGGTTTCTTCATTTGGAAAGTTGCAATAGTAACAAATCCTACCTTCATAGAGTTGTGGGGAAATTAAATAAGAAAATATTTGCAAGCATTTTCACAGTACCTAGCACATGGTAAGTGCTCAATAAATGTTATAATAATTTTTATTCTTCCTTGCCATTGATGTCTAATCAAGTATTAATACCATTAAGAGAAGTGTATTTTATATCTTTTTTAAAAGAAACTATAATCATAATATGAATCATTATTTTTAGTTAAATTTTATTCATCTGTCATAAAATTTCTCATGTGTACAATTTTCAAAAACACTTAATTCCATATTTTAATCTCTATACCTTTATGGTAAGAGGATTACTAAATTGCTGTAGGAATACTGTGCCTGGTTTTGAATGTCATTTTGGTACTCTTATGATTTTATCTGGCAAAAGCTAAAATAATGAGTGCTGAGTTAAAGTTGTGTGGCTTGTCAGTGGGCTGATACATTATTCAATGACTTACTACTAAGCAAACCATGTCCACATAGGCAAACAACTCTGTAAAATACTGGAATATAACTTCGGCTATTAAAATTGTGTCAAACTTTGAGTGATAAGATAGTAGACATTCAAATCAAATTTACGATATAAATAGTAGGAAAATAATAGGTTAGAAGGTATCATATCATGCTACAAAAATTGACAACATTGCGCAAGTGAAATATAATAGAAAAAAAATCAAACACTAAAATCAGAAGTAAAGGTAAAAAAAAAAGAGCAAAGAACTTTCTCTATCAGCTGCATATGTAGCGAATAATTCAGGCTTGGATTCATCATGAACTTGATAGATAATGAGGCTGCAAAAAAAAATACAACATAATCTTAGGCTTTATTTTAATTAAAAAGTAAGGTATAAAAGAATGGTGCTAGAAGCCCCATGTTATTCTATGCAGGAAAGAACACACTTAAAGATCTGAATCCAGTTCTGGATTTAAGTATAACATTAACTAGCGGGACAATGTTGGATGGTGTCAAGAGAACAGGATTATATCTGGAAATGGACAAATGTTAAAGCCATACATTTGTATTTATATATGTGCATACATATATATATGTATACAGATTAAGCATGGAATAATCATGGAGAATAAAGAATACAGGAATTGAGTTGGGCAGGTAACAGCCACTGTGTCATCAGAGTTCCAACTGATCTCATCATATGTGACATCTACATAACAATGTGGAGCAGAAATTATGGGAAGACTAAATCTGCTTATATGACATAACATTAAATGCTACACACAGAATGAGAAAAATAATTCGCTTCGTTGTCTGTACCTGATGGTAGCTGAAGAACTATTTGAGAAACTTTGTTTCAGAATGCCTTAAGGATAATAGTAAAGGACATTGCAATATACAATACTTTTGCTCTAATATGAAGTGCCCCTAGCGCTACCTTTCTTTTAATATTGACAAGAAAACTTTGATCCCGCATCAGGAGGACTTTTTGAGTTTAAGGGACCATGAAAGTCTACAACTGATCATGATACCCTTTTCATTTCTATTGCTCGGAAACTCAAAATTCACTTACTCGCTCACCCAAGTATCCAGTGAATATCTATTGTATTTGCCTTTTATATTTCAGATACTATTCTGTTACAGGTACTGGGAATGCAGCAGTGAAAATGGCAGGCAAGGAACTTTCTTTGTGAAGAGCTTATTCCTATGGGCATGGAGGGTGGAAAGTAAGATAAATGAATAAGGAAATGCGTGAGTAAAATACTTTCAGTAGAGAAAGAGTTTTACAAAGAAAATGAAATAAGTCTACATGACTGAGAGAATCTGTTACTCGAGTAAGCATCGGAGTTGAGGCCTGAGAAATCCAAGACACCTGCCAAGGCTCTGGGGTCAGAACTTCAAAGCAAAGTGAGAAGCAGAAAGTACAAAGCCCTAAGGAAGAGGAGAGTCAGAATGTGGACAAAAATAGGGGGAGAAGGATGCAAAGGGGGCTGGAATTAAGTGAACAGAGAGGTCAGAGATATGAACAGGGATAGATTGGGCCCTGCAGTATTACGAAATAATTAGTATTTTATTCCATGCATGAAGGGAAGTCATTAGAATATCATCAACAGAGGACATTGTGATCTGTTTCTTAACTTTAAAATGATCCATCGTGCTATAAGGCTGTCAACTCTTTAGACTCCTGTGATCTATGCATAGGAGCACATGCATTCTTAGTTTTCCACATCTTGATATTTTGTTCGGACTTCTTTGCCATCCAGCCTTCATTGTCAATTTGTTCTTTAAATTGCAATATTAGTATATATATATATGGATTAATTTCAAAGACAAAAATTTGGACTTTAAAAATCTTATCAAATCTGAGAGTCTAAAGCCCTATTACATCTGGCTTCTTAAAGATATCCTTCTTTCTCTCCCCTGCAAGTAAATCAAATAAAAATCTTCCATTGGCTTTGGCTTTCTGAAACACACATTTTTCAAGTTATTCCTAGGGCAAAGATTCCCAAAACCCAGCTGCTCAAATAAAAGGGAAAAGAGAAAAAAAAAGAAAAAAGAAAAAAACCAAGAAAAAAGTATTATTTAAATAATAAATCAAACAATTTTTACCTAAAAGTATAATTTTATTCTAAAAATCATCTGAAATTTCTAGTAGCAAGTCATGACAAATCACAAATGTTGCTTTCTGAGTTTTCTTAATATCAAATTCATTTTATAATAACTGTTATTGAATTAAGAAGAAAATGTAAATACATATGTTGGCAAATTCATGGAGAAAGTCAAAAGGATGCAGACTGTTTTTAGGACTGAGGGACAGAAGGAATAAAACTGTCAATATAAAAGGCAGTGACTATAAAATCATGATGTTCATGGGTTGCAGAGAATATTAATGGCAATTTTGCCATTTCTGCCTTCAGAGTCTGATGGTACGACCAACCGGCATCTGTGACTCTTTGAATGCTCCTCATCTTGGAACTTTCAGGGGTCTTTCTGTAAATGGACCAGCCACAGTCGCCCATTACAGATCAATTATTTTTGATGATCACTAGAAGGGACCAAGGACAATGTTCAAAATATTCAACAGCAGTATGATAGATGCACTTCTTAGTTGGACAACAGAGTCCTGAAAGGCGCTGGTAGCTCTTGACTTTAACTCTGTAGTTGTTGCATCATGAGACTTTATGAAGGATCCTGGGAAAGGACCTTAATGGGAAGGGGCTCTGGGAAGCCACTACTTGCCAACTGATAGCAAGTGTTTCAATGTTTTAGGAACTAATAACAATTCCACTGGTGTGTAGCAGCTGGCCATTAGCTCTGCAAATAATCACATAAGTATCATTCTGTTGGGTAAGCTGATTATACAAATGTGTCTCTTTTGTCATACCCAACTAAATCAGAGTGGAGAGAACAGGGGAGTAAGCACTCGGGGCACATAGCACTGCTCTAGGAATTTGATTCTCTAGAATCTCAGCTGCAGAAACTGTCTACTGTCATCCAAAGACCAGCTTTACCCCAAAGCTGCTAAAATCCCCTGCTGCATCTTTAAGACTAGTTTTACGTACCACCATGTTATCACCACTCAGAACTTGTCATCTCCCAAAACTTGACTAGTGTCTGTGAACATGCTTTCAACATAATATGGATCCCTTTCCTTTCCAAAAAACCCCCAACCCTCTCTTGTTCTTTAGACATACCAAAGACTACTCGGTCTATGCGTGTTTGTGTGTGCCCCAAATTGCGACTCTGTGATCTCCAAAATAAAATGTTAGATTTTAGATATTCATCTCTATGTTTTATTTTGACTTTGACACTGTGAACGAAGGAAGTTAAGTCAAGTAAAATCAAGTATTTCTTCCCTCCCTGGTGGGAATGCAGAAATAAAAAAGAAAATCGTTACCTGTGTTACAAATGACACAAGAATATAATCTTCAATTCAATGTAAAGGCACAGAATATCTTAAATAGTATTGTAACACACTTTCTATTAAGTGCCACCTCTTCACAGAAGTCTTCCTTACCTTATTAAAAAACAAAGTACGTTTTCCATCTCTCTGTTAGCTATTTCCCATCTCTCTTTTCCATTTCTATGCCTGTGTCCTTTAAATCACATCACCACTTACAGTGTTTTTAATTTATAAATCTGTATGTTTAAGTGTCAGTGTTGGGCACTCAATTTTTACTTGTTTCTCTCTCTATGTCTCTCTCTCTCTCTCTCTCTCTCTCTCACTCCTCTTCCCTCTCCTCTCTCCCCTCTCCTGTCTCCACTTACCCCTCCTTTCCCTCTTCCTCCCCCTACCCCCCCTCTCTTCCTCTTCCTCTCTTTCTATTTCTCTCTCTCTCTGTGTGTGTGTTTTACCCCAGTTCTTCAACTAGCATGCAAGCTTCTTGAGACCAGGAACACTTTTGCCTTGTACATATTTGTATTCTCTTTGCATTCACAGCACCTAAATGATTAGTATTTTTAATAAAATGATGGCCCTATCTTACTGGTCAAAATTAATCATTCGATGCTCTATGTTTCTATTCCTTTGTTTTACCTCTCTTTTAGCAATTGATACTATGCGCCATTTTAATGATTTAAGTTCCTTGAGAAAAGGGGGTGCATCTCGTCTGTGCCTGTATGCTATTCCATTAGCCAGTGTCAAGCCCACAGTTATTAAATGTTAGATTAAAAGACAATGGGAGACTCAGAAAGCTGCTTCTATTGCTTTTCTGCAACAAAGACAGGATTATTTGTCCAGACTCTGAGATGCTTAACTACTCAAAGGCTGAACCTCAATCTCAAAACACTGGGTTTATTCCAAGATCATATGAGTTACAATAAAGAGAGAGAGAGAGAGAGAGAAAGAGAGAGAGAAAGGAATGCGAACTATTTCTGCCTGAAAGCAGGATCGTATTCTAAAAGTCATATGAAAAATCCAGCAGCAGGTCACTGACAAATCACAAGCATTGCTGTCTGAGTTTTCCCAATTATAAAGATATTTAAACACTATGCATTAAGAGACTAATACATGGTAAAATAACCTAGGCATATGCTTCAAACTTCTGTGAAGTTGGGTAATCCATTAGTTTGAGAAGCCTAGACAGAGACTGAATCTGCCTCCACTTCAGATAACCAAAAAGAAAACAGGACTTTCTCCTTTAAGGCTTCAGATCTGGGACAGATAGAAGATGATGTCAATTGTTTAACACTTTAACACAATGCAGCATCCATAAGAATGATTGTGATGAATTGGTGGAAGTCCTACCCAGCAGGTTGGGGTCCCGTGGTTCACCTACTGCTGATCTCACATGCTGACTTAAACCAATGGTGGCAGCTGCTTCTTTGCACTTCAGTTGAGGAGCAATGCGTATATCAGTTCTGTTCAGATCAAGTTATCCACATTCTTCATTTGAGAAGGATCTGCAAGGATAATAAGGCATATCCTTTTACTTCTCAATTTTTAAAAAACTACATTGCTCTTCAGAATATAGAATATACTGTGATTATGTGGTAATAGGCAGAGTCTGTGCCTTAAGACCACTGTTGGGGTTATCAGTTTTAGCAAATAAAAATGCAGGACTCTCAGAAAAATGAGACTATCAATAAACAATAAAGATATTTTTGCATATTTCCCATGCAACATACTTGTACTGAAAATGTTTTGTTTTTATTTGGAATTCAAATTTACCTGAGTCTTGATTATATCCGGCAATTTTCTTTTTATTTTTTTTTAGATTGAAAAATATAGTTTTTTAGAAAGTAAATTAGAAAGAGGTCTAGAGAGAGAGAGAGAGATGAAGGAGATTCATACCCCCAAGGTAGAGAGAGAGGGAGAGAGAGAGAGAGACATAGAGAGAGAAACAAGTAAAAATTGAGTGCCCAACACTGACATTTAAACAGACAGATTTATAAATTAACAACACTGTAAGTGGTGATGTGATTTAAAGGACACAGGCATAGCAATGGAAAAGAGAGATGCACCCCCTTTTCTCAAGGAACTTAAATCATTAAAATGGCGCATAG